>LOEQ01000964.1:94584-117200 GCA_001685075.1 Bramus lutescens | reverse complement strand
CTATCTATCTATCTATCTATCTATCTATCTATCTATCTATCTATATCTATTTTTTCTCTGTATCTTTCCTCAAAATGTGAAAATTAATGCAAATAAAAAGTCAAGAAGTCTAAAATACCAAAACAAATAAACAACACCCCACCCCAAAATGGAGTCTGTTTTATGTTGGCCAACTCCTGGGCATGAGGCATTACCTGGACTTTGGTTGCTATACCCAGTGATATTCTACTGGAGAAAACTGACTTTTCCTTTCCAGGAAGGTACCATTGCAAAGATCTTCTAGGTTATAGACAGGAGTTTATGTCTGTTTCCCCTTCCCGGTGCTGGGATTTTGTCTGGCTTGAATCTGGGCAAGACCTCTGCATCTTGTCATAGTCACCATGAGTTCATATGTGTATCAAGTCCTGTTGTGTACGGAGGACTCTGTTTCCTTGGAGTCATCTACCAGCTCTGGTTTTTCCAATCTTTCTGTTTAATCTTCCACATAGATCTCTAAGTCTTAAGAGGAGAGGTTTAATAAAGACATCTCATTTAGGACTGAGTGCTCCAGAGCCTCTCACTCTCTGCACATTGTCTAGCTGTGGGTTTCTATTAATCACCATCCACTTAAGGAAGAAGCTTCTCTGATGAGGGTTGCACAATGTACTGATCTATGGGCATTGCAGCATGTCATTAAGAATCATGTTATTGTTATGCTCCTTTAGAAAAATAATAGTAGTATATTCCCCTTGGGTCCATGACCTATGTTGTCTCAGTTTCTTGGCCACTTCAGCAGGTATGGGTTCCATCTAATGGAGGAGACTTTAAATCTGATGAAAATTAGCTGGTTACCAGACTGGCTTCCAACTCAGAGATCAGCCTGCCCCTGCCTCCCAACTGCTGGGATTAAAAGTATGCATCACTACCACCTGGCATGGAACTTTGATTTCTGTCCAATAAAATAAGAGAGAGAAAACAGAGAGACTAAGAGAGAAAATTTCCACTCATTTGGCAACTTGGCCAATAGCTTTTGTCAGTTGTAAAAGGATGCATGGCCCTAAAGCACATCATATGCCATTGTTTTTTAATACAAAGAGTATGAAACAGAAACTCATCTGGAAATCAAATTATGAATATAAACCTGAGTTTCTAGACAGTGTCAATTCATTTAGGAAATCAAAAAACATTCTCTGTTCTTCAAGAACTTAGATTCTCACACAAGGTATGAGTAGGTACCTCTGGCCAGAGGGTGGTGGTGCACACCTTTAATCCCAGCATTCAGACCACTATGAGTTTGAGGCCAGCCTGGTCTACAGAGCTAGTTCCAGGACAGCTAGAGTGTTACGCAGAAAACATTGTCTCAAGGGGGAAAAAATAAAACACCTTGGCCTATGAGCTGTGGAGATGGTGCAGTGCATAATGTGGTCACTGAACAAGAATGGGGACTTGAGTTCAGATGCCCAGAATCCATGCAAAACCTAAAACTATGGCGCTCATTTGTAACCACGGTGTTGCGGGGAGTGGGGAGGAGTAAGATGGTTACCCATGAGCCCTCGGTCTAGCTGATACAGTGAGTTTCAAAAAATCAAGATAGGAGGTAAAGAAAGGAAGAAAACCTATCAACCTCTGGCCTCCAGAAAGAAGCACGCACACATACACACACACACACACACACACACACACAAATACATACAAGTACACACATACATGTGCACAAATACACACACAAATACAAGCACACACAAACATGTGCACACATACAAGCGCACACATGCACACACACACAGACACACATACACAAACACGCTGTTATACATATAACAGACCAAATAACTAACAACAAATCCAGGTTAACCTAAACAAAAGGAAAATATTTCATGAAGTCCATGGGCCTGTAGATTTCAGAATTATTAGTTGTGTGATGGCTTCAGCTATAATCTCTCAGGTTTTCTAGGCTCGGCCTCTCATATTTCATTTCTGCTTTCAGCTACCATAAGTTGTGATTGCAAAATGACTGAGGATTTCCCAAGTAGGTATACAAAAATTATATTCCCCAGGTATAGGTATCATAACTTGTTCCTTTATATTTTACTCCCTTCAGAGTACCCAGCCTAATTGAGTATCCAACAAATATCTCTTGGATATTGAAATGACTCAATGAATGAATGAAATGGTTAGACAATGGTCATGAAAAGCTTAATGAAAGAGAGTTTTTATTTGGAGATCAGAGATATTAGTCATATACAAAGTGGTCTCAACAAGTTTCTAAAGAGAAGCCTGCTTTAGATAGACAGGGGACAGAAACAGCATTCCAGTCACACAGTTGGCACTTTGTTTAAAACAAACAAAGTCATCAATGAAAAAGACATACAATTTCAGAGGAACTTTCCATCTATTCCAAAAATCTTCATATTTTGAGGTGGATGTTTATGAAGTTATTAGGACCCTGGAAGTTTCCATAGAAGGCTGTACCCTGCAGAATTTCAACTGACCTCAGGCAGCAACAACCATAGCTGCAGAATGTAGTTAAATCAATAGGTCTGATGTAAAACTTTTCCTAAATTAAAAACATACTTTATCTTTCCTGCTGTCCTTTGAGAACTTTCCACATGTCAAAATCTTGTGCTAAGCACTTTAAAGTGACCCTTCAAAATTTTTCAGAATGAGATGTCATTATTTTGATTTTTAGAGTTTATTCATGTCACCTCTGCTCTCTGTGTAGGGAAAGTAGCTAAAATAGTCAACCACTGAGTATTAGCAATGGAACTATACCATAGTTCATGCAAGTTAATTTTAGCTATAACCTCAGCTGTAATTTTTATAAGAATAAACTACTTTAAATAAATGAACAATAACAGATTAAGGAGATGAAATGACAGTTATTAAGAATCATCTCTAACTAGCTTCACAAGCTGAGCCATTATGTGCTTTTGGTTTTTGTTTTGTTTTTCTGTTTTGTTTTGCTTTGCTTGACTTTTCGAGACAGGGTTTCTCTGTAGCTTTGGAGCCTGTCCTGGAACCAGCTCTTGTAGACCAGGCTGACCTCGAACTCACAGAGATCTGCCGGCCTCTGCCTCCCAAGTGCTGGGATTAAAGGCATGTGCCACCACTGCCCAGTCTTATTTGCTTTTCAAATCCTTTCTTCTGGTGAGAGTGCAGATAATATACTAACATTTAAGGAATAAAATTACTTTATTAGGGACTATTGGTCCTTAGAGTCCCTTTCTAACAAAAACAACATAGTTTAACATAGAATACATTCACTCCAATGCAATGAAGAACAACTCAAATTCAGGCCTCCATCTTGAGAAACCCATAGCCTCTATTTAAGTCATGGTTGTGATATCTTCAGAACAGAGATTTTAATGAACACTTCAGAGGGATGTTATGATCTGAAAAAGTAGAAGAGATTAAAGATTGTCGTAGGCATCCAATGCCTGAGAAATAACACCAATTCTCTTTTTTAATTTATTTCCTAAGTATTTGAAGAAATAAAGATGGCAAGAAAGAAAAAATAATTAAAAACTGTTTTATAAAATGGCTTTCTGTCTGATCCAAGAGTGTTGTTTTAATCTTACTGAATGCTGAGGTTACAATTTTGTTATTATTCTTCAAGACGGCATTCTGGAAATTAGAGAAATGACAATTCTGCAGTGCAGTTCACATTCTCAGATCTTTAACTGTGGCTTATTGCTTAGTCTATGCTTTCTAAGATAATGCTTAAGACTTGTTTTGTTCTGAAACAGAGAAAACCCAATTCAAACTGCCAAGAAGAGGAAATTTAATTTTCTTCAAACAATTTAAAAGTCCAGAAGGGAGATAGACTTAGGGATTTTGCTCTATTCAGAGATGACTGGCTACACATATACTCTGTGTAGTAGTTTCCGTAGCCAAATTATTCAATGTGTCAATCCCTGTTCACGGTGAACACTGTGTGTATTTGTCTGTCTGTCTGTCTGTGTGTCTGTATGTGTCTGTGTGTTTGTGTATCTCCATGTTTAGATATAAGATATACAAGATTTGGTACCATTAAGCTTCAAATAAACAGTACAGTATTTTCACTATCATCTATATATTAGATGCACAAGATCCGCTAACTGGAAATCTTGGATGTTTTAATCAACACCTTTCACTTCTCCTATTCTTCTTCCATGGTAACCATCATTATCTCTTCTTATTAATCTGAAATCTTCAGATTCCATATCTAAAGGAGATGAGCTAATAATTGTCATTCCACGTTCTTTTACTCAGCTCAATATCCTCCAGGATCATCCATGTTTTTACATATGGTAAGTTTTCCTTCTTTTGCAAAACTGAATAATATTCCTCTATGTGTTTTCTTATTCCATTTTCTGCTGATTTCCTTTGGACACTATGATCTGACATATCTGTTCTTTTATAAAAAAAATGCTTCAATGAGTGTGCGGGTAATGTTAGATATTGATTTTATCTCCTCTGAATATAAACCAACATGTAGTAATATTTCATTTGCACTTTAATAAAGTTTGCCTGAAGTTCAGAGAGTAACTTACAGACCGGGCAGTGGTGACACACACCTTTAATCCCAGTAGCCACACTAGTTTGCCATAGAAAGCAGGCAATATTGATGCACACCTTCAATCCCATCACTAGAGAGGAATATAATATGGGAGGAGACAGCCATTAGACACAGTCTCATTCTGTGATTCTTCAAGGCAGGATCACTTTTTCAAACTAAGGCAGAGGTAAAAGACAGTGACTGACTGGTTTACTTTTCTGACCTTCAGGCTGAACCCAAATTTCTGTCTCTCTCTTTTTTTTTTTAAATCATGCTACACCAGAAAATGAGATCGCTATTTCTAAGATTCTTTTGTAGCTGTAGTCTTCTCTACAGTGGTTCTATTTGCTGTGCATTGCCACCAATGATGTACAGCTGTTCCCTTTTCGTTCCACACCCTTTTTGTGGAGTTGCCTTGATTGAAAGGCCAACGTACATGGACGCGTGCTTCTGTGTGTTCCATGCCCCTCTCTTTTCTCCGGTGAGCTCAACTTCGTCTAAAAGTAAATAAACTCCTTGCGAAATGCCTGTAGGAATTTCAAAGTTCACATTAAAATCCATCTTCAAGTAGAAGAGAGAGGACTGCAGGAGAGAAAAGGCAAGAAGATTGTTTCCCAGGGACCCTTATGAAATCCTCTTCTTAGTCTAATTGGTTTAAACTGAGTTATTCAGACTCAGATTATCTGCATCAAAATCCCAAATGCTGGTTCATTTATGCTGTTTTACCTGAATTACAGGCATTATTTGTCAAGGATTGATTCAGTCCAATCAGAACTTCCCCCAGAGAGTTTAAGTGCACATAATTTTCAAATAGTAAAGTGAATTGAGAAATGTCTGTGTTCAAGAATTGTTTAGAAGAAAAAAGGAAAGTGATTGACTGAAAAAAATGACAAAATCTTATTCAACAGATCAACATTTCCATGAATATGGATAAACAGTAGGTATTCAAACATAAATGGAGATTTGGTCTAATTATGGAGGTAAATACAAGATTTATCTTAGTAACTATTAAAATAGTAACTGTTTAGTTACTATTAGTAAAATAGTTACTAAGTTGATAAAAATAAAACAGAATCCTATCCTTCAGGCATAATCTCTATGTTCATATAAATATTCTACAAGCATTGTCAGATATATATCTTAGTCTACATAATATTATTTTTAAAAACTATTTTTAAAAAATGAAATCTCACATCAAATTTTTTCTGTATTTCTTCTACTTATTAATGAATAATTTCTATATTCCTGAAGTTATCAGTCCCTGTCATGTATTCTTATGATTGCATTAAAATATAAATTATAATAGATATATTAATACATACTGTGAATACATAACTTGCTTAAGCATTTATCACCACAATTATTATTTAGTAGAAATAGAAGTAATTTTATCTCTTTTAAATACTTCTTCAGAGAACTTGAACTTCATCATCTGAATTCTCAGCCAGGGTTTGAGCCAGACAAATGCGGGCTAACACGGTGACTTCACCACTTACCACTGTGAGACCAACCAAGTTGTTTATCTTCTTCAACCTCAGTTCCCTTGGGGTGGCAACCATTCCTTCAACAGAGCGGCTGGCACATCAAAGAAACTCAACAGTAACCTCCAGCACTGCTGCCACGATCCATCATAGTAGTGTGTCCCTATGTGACAAGAAGAAAATGATCCTGCCCGAAGCCAGTCTTGTTCTGAGGAGAGTGTTGGAATTACTGACTTAAGCAGTTTCCTCATAGGAGGTATGGTCTTCATTGTCCAAACTGATCTTCAGGAAAATAAAAATACAGATAAGCTACAGAGTAGAATTGAACAGTCTTGCCCCATAAAAATCACCAACCATTTAAAAGCATTGTAAAATATCTTTTCAAAAGATCATGGCGATACTATTTCTTAAGATCAGTATTTCCAAAACTAGAAATTTCCTGCCCTCAAGAATTAAAAACTAATGCTGAAACTAACTCTGTGCCCAACATCTATAGAGACAGTGAATATCTGTGCATAGTGTTACAACTAAGTTCAACAACTGAGTTGAAATCCTGAGGATTATTCTCTTAGTGGCCCTGCCAAGAGCATGAAGACAATTACTAAAAGGAGTAAATGGGCAGAAGATCCCAAAAATGGAAAGCAAATGAAATTCTTACTCAGAGTAATCTATGAAAGGCAAAAATCCAAACCTAGACCAGAGTTCCTCAGTATTGACATTGCTGGGTTTTGCAATAGGATCATCCTCTGGGTATCTATCCTATGTTTTATAGAACATTTAGTAACACCCAGGCCTATACCTACCATATGCAACCCTTGTTCCTCTGTGACAATCAAAATCACCATATGATGTCCCAGAGGATCTAAAAATCAACCCGAATTGAAAGCCACTCATCTAGTCTGATATGAACATACAATGGTGATTTTGTCTTTTATTCTGTATAGGCAGGTGATATAGAGCAAGCAGTAAGATTATTGCAGTAAAGGCTACCCACCCTTCTCTCCCAGACTAACCCAAAATGGCCCCTGTAAATAAAGACAGAGCAGAAGAGTTGATCCTGACCTCCCACCATCTTGTCTGCTGATCGTATACAGCAATCAAGAAAGAGGGCCCTACACCTCACCTGGGCAAAAGAGTAGGGCTGTTCCTGTTGGTGTTAGTGTGGATGACCTGAGTCTAAGAACTATAGCACAATTAATAAAATCTCAGAGACAGAAATTTGGGCTCAACCTGAAGGTCAGAAAAAACAAACAACCAGCTCTTACCTCTACCTCAGTCTGAAATGGCAATCTTGCATGCAGGAATTTCAGAATGAGAAAGTGTCTGAGAGCTGTCTCCCCCCATCTTATAATACTCTCTACTGCTGGGATTAAAGGCATGCACCACTACCGCCCGGTTTCTATGGCAAACTAGTGTACCTACTGAGATTAAAGATGTGTGTCACTGCTGACTGGTCTGTAAGGCTGATCTGTGTGGCTGTTTTACTCTCTGATCTTCAGGCAAGCTTAGTTTATTTAAATACAAATGAAATATTACTACAAAGAACAAGAGAGCAGGAGAACTCCTTGTTGTAGCCTGCACTGGGCAAGCTAGCTGCTTGCCTGGGTAGGGATGATGAGGGAAAGATGGAGGGCTGACCAAACCAACTACCACCTATGCCCAGAGCAAGAGCTATGAGTTGGCCCAGCCCAACATCCACCACTTCTGAGAACTGTTGGAGCATGTAGAGGGAGCAAACCTACAGATCCAAAAGAGCAGGATCTCCACAACAGAGGACAACAACAGGAAATCCAAGAGGAGCCCCAGTGAGAGCCCATTATAGGTGACATAGCAGAAGCCAAAGACCACTGGCTCCTGGCAATGAACACTTGCAAATAAGATGAGTGGACTGAAGGGTAAACTGAGTCTGACTCAATGGGCCACAGAGATTCCTCTCAGAGAGAGAGAGAGAGAGAGAGAGAGAGAGAGAGAGAGAGAGATTGTTATGTTTTGTTTCTGTTTTGCTTTGTTCCTCTGTTTTGTTTTTTGGGTTTTTTTTTAATTTGACTTTGCTGCCGAGGGCGTTACAAGGGCAGAGGGCAGATGTGAAGGAATGGGGAGATAGGTCAGATTGGAATGCATGATGTGAAATCCACAAAGAATCAATAAAAGTAAAAAAAAAAGACACAGAGAATGAAAACACTTCTATTAAATTAATTACTTTCAAGTTTTCTGATAAAAAGTCAATGAGGCCAATATGATCCCCTCTAATTCACCTCAAATAACTTCATTTTATGTCTTTAATTACAGCCTCCACTAGGATCCATTCCTGACTAACTGTCCTCCTAAAATAAACTACAGTAAGCCAACATTTCAACTTCAAAGCCAAAGAAGAAGTGTAAGGAAGAGAGGAGAAAATGGACCCACGACCATGTTAGACGTAAGTAGAGATGATAGAGATTCCAGAGAATAAGACCCCATTCTGACAGGAAGGATGGTCTCATGAGTTAAACTGCAACCTCCCAAATTTGGGGTTTCAAGCTGTAAGCCCCAGCACTTCAAAATATGGTCCTGTTTAATAGAAGAGAATTCAAGCATACATTTTTTAAATGAGATCAGCAAATCTGAGTGTAGATATGTTTTCCAAGATGGGGGGGGTTGTATCATCTGAAGTGTGAGGAAATAAAAGAAAATAAATCAGGTGGGAAGCAGCAAATCTTTATTCACACCACCTCCTGAGAGAACCCAATCCTGTCAATGCCTCTCATGGATTTCGAGCTCCCAAACCACTAGAAAATGAAATTCTATTGTTTAGGGCACTCAACCAGTGGTACTTTGACAGAGACCTCTTACCAAATCCAGGTGGTCATGAAGAGCACAAAGACAGTATTACCAGGTGAGCATCTCTAAGTGAAGCTGAATAGAGAGTCTGGTCCAAGTTCCTACTGCATGCAATTTGACATGAATGCAAATAAAAATGTCCAAATCAAAACTAATAAATATCTATTTCTATGTTTTTCTAGAATTAGCATCTTAGTAAGGCATATTTTATTTGCTAATGAGCACAAATACTTTCTGGTCCACGAGCATGGGTTTTTAAAAATTGCTCTGACTAGGACAGAATACCTTGTTGGAATATTGTGGATTCCAGAATTCTATGTCTCCTTTTCCAGGGACCAAAAGTTTAAACTGGACTGGAGATATGGCTCAGTGATTACAAATACTTGTCCAGAGAACCTAGGTTCAATTTTTAGTACCCCACATGGTAGCTTTACAAAAAATCTGTAACCCCAGTATCAGGGGATCTGATGTCCACTTCTTGCCTCTAGAAACTACATGAATGTAGCACAAATAATAAAATCCAAGAGACAGATATTGGAGTTCAAGAGAAGATCAGAAAAGCAAAGCAGCCAAGTCACTAGGGAGAGTTCTTACCTCTACCAAGGCTCAGCCAAAGAAAGGATTGATCCTGTCCTCAGCGTGACTGAAGACTGCAATGCTCTCCACCAAACCTCAGACTGCAGACTGAGACCCTGAATTCCTGTCTCCTCCCGTCTTAAATCCCTCTCTAGTGCTGGGATTAAAGTGTGTGCAACACCACCACCAGGCCTCTATAGCTAATAAGTGTGGCTGCTGGGATTAAAGGTGTGTGCCACTACTGCCTGGCCTAGTGTGGCTAGCTTTGCACTCTGATATTCAGGCAAGCTTTATTTATTAAAACACAAATAAAATATCACTATACATGAATATGATACTCAGACCCATGCACATAAAACAATAAAATAATTAAGTTAAAATTAAGTTCCAAATTGGTTACCTCCAGGGGAGAATCCAGGTAGATTTATCATTACAATGAATCAAGTTAAGGCAGGATGTACAAATAACATTATATAGACTGCTATGGGAGTGTGTGTGTGTGTGTGTGTGTGTGTGTGTGTGTTATATAAGAAATAGAGGCCATGAATTTGAAGAAAGCAAAGTAAGTACATGGGCAGAGCTGGAGGGAGGGAAGAGAAGGGAGAAATGATGCAATTCTACTTTATTTTTTAAAAAAAAATATTTTGAAAAAAGATTTAGAGTGGGGATATTATTATCTCTAATTTTCTAAGTCTGACCAACTTTCATGTCATAGTCTGAAAGATGCCTTTATATTCAAAGACATTAATCAACCCAGAAAGCCATAAAGGGACATGTTGCCATTTCAAATGTGGGCAAACTGAGACCATACAAGTGAAACGCCTGTAGTAATGTGGAGGAGCAGGCCACTTCCCACCGCCCGACTGAATTACACCCGGGCTGGTGGGCNACATGCATCGGTGTAGTTACCAAGGAGGGAGGGAGATCATACATGGGAAAGGACCTGCTTGTCGTCCCGGCCACCTGGCCAGCTTATGCCCGAAATAATCACACGGAAATCTGTATTACTTAAATCACTGCCTGGCCATTAGCTTTAGCTTCCTATTGGCTAATTCTTACATCTTGATTCAACCCATTTCTGTTAATCTGTGTATTACCACAAGGTCGTGGCTTACCGGGAAAGATTCAGCATGTCTGACTCTGGCGACTCCATGGCAGCTCTCCCTGCCTGCCTTCTATCTCCCAGCATCCTGTTCTATCTTTCTGGCCTACCTAAGTTTCTGCCCTATCAAAAGGCCAAGGCAGCTTCTTTATTCAACCAATGAAATCAACACAAATACAGAACATCCTCCTACACCAAACATCCATTTGAAAAGGCTTCACTAGAATATTTACATCATTGGATTATACTCCAACACTTTTAGATACAAGGTTCTCCCTTTTAATTCTCCTAGGACAAAAATGCTGGACTTACTGTTGTACATTCTGGGGACACCAGCCAGGTTTGAGGTTTGGTTCTGACTGCAAAATCTTAATTTCCACCATGGCCTTGGGGCTTCTTGAACCTCCTATTAACTTACCAGACTTGAGTCATAATTCTGGATGACCTTGCATGGGATCTTTGAGTCAAGAGATCCTCATAAAAGTTGTTCTGGGAAGTTGGGTGCTAAAGCCAGGGTTTTACACAATTGAACATCTGACAGAGTTCAGACAAATGCTACCAAATTGTTGCTTCCCTACAGCCTCCTGCCTGAGGGTTTGAGCATAGAAAGATGTTTTCTCTTTGGTCATTTTTGTATCACTGTGTGTCTTTGCCAAACACATTCAGGAAATCGGCCCATAATGTAGAGTTATAGTCTGTTTTCTTCGGCACATAAAATGTTAATCCTGTAAATGATGGCAGAATTCCCTGCTGCAGTATTATTTCTTTAAGAACACCGAGATATGGAGGTGAGATGTAGTTTTCCCAGTGCCAAATAAAGGCTGGCAGTAAGACGAATACTGAAATCATCATCTCTTAATCCCTAATTCAGCACCCTTCCTAACATGCTGATCTGCACCTATTGATCCAAATGTTTTTAATACATTACAATTGATTGCCAATTCCATTTTCATGGATGAAAGCAATAACCATCAGTGGCTGTGATTTGCCTAGTTGGTTGAAACTATAAACTGATCCAAGACCTCACTCTCTATTGTCTGTAGTGGTGTGTATTTATTTAACAATAATTATTAAATTATTGATTCATTCCACAAGTATTTGCAAATGAAGGAAGGCTGTGCCTCTTCATTTCTATCCATGAAAACATGTCTATCCATGATAGAGCTTACATAATATGACATCAAAGGTAGTGTCCCTATCTTCTTGGAGTGAAACCATAGCCCTAGAAGGGAACCATATGGATAAGCAGAGATGTCTCACAGAGTGCATATGGCCAGATACACCTCCCACTACCAAAGTGGGAGCAGGAAGTATATCAGAGACCACAGTCTAGGGAAAGATTATTACAGGTTTTTCCAAGATCTAATAGTTTTTCTCCAATAGGTATGGAAAATGTACAGACACTGTACATGGCTAACCTTCAGTGGTTAAAAGGTTCTTTTCACAGATGGATTATCTGTGTCTCTTTAAATACAAATATTCTTTGCTGTTTTAAAAATTAGCTGTGATGTTCATTTTGGCTGCTTAACATATGATCTCTGCTGTATTAGAAACTTCAAATTAATATTATCAATTCCTTGTTGTTAATGTTTTACATACTTATATTGATTTAACACACATAAAATTATTTTAAGTGAGGTTAATTTTATTTGAAGATCATAAATCTGAAGCATAGTTAGGTAAGCTTTGACAAATAAAGCAACTCACCAAAGATCATCCAAAACAAGATGCTTAGAACTTCTACCACTTCAGGAAGTTTACTACATATCTTCAGGTAAATCTAATTTAATGGTAGTAAACACCCACAGTTCTGATGCCTATAATTACTGAGCCATTTTTTCTTGTTTTTAGACTTACAATAAGTGAAATTGTACATCATTTATGAATATTTTTCTAAGTTTGTTTGATAAATATGCCTTCAGAATTCACTCATATTGTCGTGTGTGTAAGTAGCTCACTCGCTTTTCATTATTGAGAAGTGTTGCACTGTATGAAGATGGCATGGTTCATTTATTCACTTTTTGACTGACATTTAAGTTATTTCTATGAGAAATACAACTGCTGAAATATTCATGTGCAAGTCTTTTGGGGACATAAATTTCCCTTTATCTTATGGAAATATCTGAAAATGAAATTTGACCTTTTAATTTTAGATATTCTAATGTATGTGTGATAGTATTAATCATGGTTTTAATTCACATTTCTCTGAAAACTAATAGTGTCGAGAGCTTTTGTAAATATTAATATGTATTTTTCTACATTCAGTTTTTTGTTCATTTTATATGAATGTGTCTATCATTATAAGATACACAAAATGTTTGTAAAGGTAGCTTTTCATGAATAATTAACTTATCATTATGAAATGATCATTCTGGTCTTACTCATATGCTATTTTAAAATATTGGAGTGTGTGTGTGTGTGTGTGTGTGTGTGTGTGTGTGCGTGTTAGGCCAAATACAAATTTAGCCACATAACACTTTTATGATTCTGATTGATGCTGACACTATCTGTATATGCATGTATGTATATACATTTATGTGTGAGTGTATTAGATCAAATAGAAATTTAACCACCCACACTTATTTGATTGATATTAATACTCGTGTATGTGTGTGTGTGTGCCTTTACTTTTAAACAACTATTTTCACTTTCACATTTAAACCTTTTTTTCCTTTCAGAGAATATGGTTAGATTTTTCTTTTTTATCCAATTTGACAAACTCTAACTTTTAAAAGCAGATCTATTCCAGTCAACTTTATATGAATACTAACATATTTAAGTTTACATCTGTCGGCCTACTTCTTCGCTAACTGCTTTGTGTGAACTATGTTTCTCCTTCATCTTTCCTTATATCTACTTCTAAAATGGTCAGGTGACTCCAAGAAACTCGCCCAAAGAATATAGGCTATTGCCATTGTCCTTGCTTGTTTCTCCAACTTGAGACACGACTCTAATGCTGAAGACAACAACCATTTTGGACACAGAGGAATTCACTGGAATTGACCTGAAAGCCTCCTCCCTGCAGAATAGTTTTTATAGTGTCTGAAGTTTTTATCGAAGTTGCCAAACATGAAGAGAAATCAGTGATCCTACCTATCTGTAAAGCCTATGAACCACAATAATCATCTGAATGACAAGATGTTACCAAGCATGCAATAGTAGCACTTATACTTAGGGGGAAACTAACAGGATTGGAGACCTGCTCAATGAGAAGGAATTGATGCCTGCTAATATAAGCCTTGCCAACTACCCATGGCTGGTGAAGTCAATGAGCTGGAGGAGAACCCACTAATGCCACTGTGGTGATTTGAATGAATATGGCCCCCATAGCTCATAGGGAGCAGCACTATTGGAAAGTGTGGCCTTGTTGAAATAAGTGTGGCCTTGTTGGAAGAAGTGTGTCGCTGGGGAGTAGACACTAGGGTTTCAGAAGCCCAAGCCAGGCCCAGTGTCATTCTCTTTTCCTAATGCCTACTGATCTAGGTATAGAATTCTCAGCTACTTCACCAGCACAATATCTTCTTCCTATGTGCCATCATATTTTTTGCTATGATGACAATGGGTTAAACCTCTGAACTGTAAGCCAGCTCCGCTTAAATGTTTTCTTTTACAAGAGTTGCCATAGTCATGGCATCTCTTCACAGTAACAGCACCCCTAAGACACTTTCCTAAATCAATTTCTAACTGTATGCTAAATGCTCACCCTGATACTCACAGATCAGTACAGTATATCTCACCCATCAGACAAGCTCATTTTTGCCGCAGGCACAGATCATTACAGAAAGCCTCAAGTACTTAAAATGTAGAAAACAACTGACTGGAGGGTGCCCAGCCCCAGTGGATACATCTACAGCACAAACACCTGAGGTTCAGGGAACATCATAGAAGAGAGACCCAAAAGATTGTAAAAGCCAGAGAGGATCAAGATGCTTGCTACTAGATAGTGTTTCTATTTAGAACAAAGACTCCATACCCATGAAATCTCAACAATATGGTTGTCTAAACAAAAACGGTGACACCACCACTTGATGTGCCAATATGAATGGGGAACACCTCACAAGGCCCCACTCCTAGTGGAAGAGCTATAGACAATCAATCACTTCTAAGAGAGGGAAAATCAAAATTCTCTGAAAATAAACCCCAAGTGGTCAGACTTAAACATATATACATACAAGCAATACTTAATACATACTGCAGATTGTATCTCTGTGTGTACATGCACATGTGTGTGTACGTGTGTATGTGTGTGTGTGTGTAAAACAATAATAATTAAAGAGGCCATGCATTTGAAAGAAAGTAGGGAGAAACAGGAGTTACAAGGGAAGTAGAGTGTGAAAATAATGTCAGTACAGCACTTGTACATGAAATTATCAAATAAAATTATATTTTCAAGTTCCATTATGTCTTTTGTGGACCTCTTAGCCTTCTCTTTTCCAGTGTTCTCTCCACACACTGCATTCTTCCTATGGATGCTTTCAAAGTGTTTTCCTTTGACACTGTCCAGGAAATTTGGCCAGGATGCTTCCTCTGGTAGTTTTCTTTTGTGTGTGGGAGTTTGTGTGGAAGATGGATAAGTTAGGGATGAGAACCACATAATCATTTGTTCTCTGAACTTTGCTCAGTAGTGGTTTTAAGTCTCTGTCTGTTGAAAGACATGTCCTTGTTGATAGGTGAGAGATGCACCTCTCTGTGGGCATTGTTTCCTCCATTGGTCTATCCTTAATAAAGCCTTCCATGATTCCATTTTTTGTAGTGAAAGTATTTAAATCCCCTCCTTTTGAAATGCACATTACTCTACCACAATTTTGAAATGTGAAATGCATAATTTATTGTAGTCTCTGTAATGTGTGAAAGGTGTAACAGCTTACTGATGTTTCTGGTTTGCTTCTACCTAAGAGAAACTTCATACATTTTGATCAGAATTCCCCCTCTTACATATGACCTCCACCCCCAGCTTCTGATAAAAAACAGTCTTTAGTCCTAAATTTCCAGGTTCCAGGAATAAATGGATTAGACAGTAGCCCTCCTTCTATACTAGCCCTAATTCACTTAGCATAATGTTCTCCAGGTTACTCTGTATTCAGCCGCATTGTACTAGATGCCTGCACTCTACCCATTCTAAGGTTAACTAGCTCATGGTGTATATACAACATGTTTTCATTTTCTCTTATATGATAATAGACATTTAGTTCACTTGCAAATCTTAGCATTCATGAACAGCATTGCAGTAAGCATGGGCAATGTTACTTTGGCATGTCAATTTAAGCTTCTTTTGAGTGTATCCTCAGTAGAAAACTTTCTAGATCATATAATAATTCTATTTTCACTTTTCTCTGGAACCTCCACATTGTTGTGCATGAGGAGTGAACTAATTTATTTCCCACCAACGGTTCACATAAACTCATTTTTCTTCACCTCCTCACTAACTCATTTTGTGAATGCCTTCTTGATACTAACCATCCTAACAGGGGTGATGTGCTATCTCATACTTTTAATATGCATTTTCTTTCCTTGGGAGTGGTGATATGAATTTGTTTTACATTTATTGACTATATTTGTCTGTCTGCTTTTGAGAAATTCCTCCTGAGGTTCTTCACTTGTTCTCGGTTTTGTTTTGTTTTTTTTTTTGTTGTCATTGTTGTTGTTGTTTTTCTGATTGTTTAATTTGTTTACTCTTGAGTTATTATCCCCTTATCACCAGCATGGTTTGAAGATAATCTTCTCTAAGTCTTCTCTTCACTCCACTTGTATCTTTTATGTTTCTAGAAGCTTAGTTTCTGTTAATTCTACATATTTATTTTTCCATGTGTTATTTTGGGGGAGGGATCATGCCCAGAAACATTGGCTTAGATCAGTGTTGTAAAGGAATCTTGCTGTGTGTGGTTTATTTTTCCACTAACCTTAAAGTTCCAGGCCTTATATTCAAGTTTTACATCAATTTGGATTTACTTTTGTGTATGGTGGGGAATGAGTCTTAATTCATTCTTCTCTTTTAGGTATCTAATTTTCCTAGATGAACTTGTGGGTGTGGTGGGCCTTTTTCCATTGAATATGATAGAAACTGTCCAAAGGTCAACTGACAATAGGTGTATATGGTTTATTTTCGGCTCTCAATCCTGTCTGCCTATCCAATCACTGTGCTTTTTATTTTAATGGAGTACCACGTTGTTTTAATTGGTGAAACTTTCTAACAGGTTTTAAGTTGGGTAGTACGAGTTCTTTGTTTTTCATTTTTCTAACAACCATTTGATCAATTTAAATCTTTTGATTCAATAGAAAGCTTGTGACTGGTATTATTATGTTTGTCTTGCTTAAGACAAGGAGTTACAAGACAATGCAACCCAAAATTGCCTCATTCTCATAGGGCTTTTCTACGTCCACAAAAACAGGCATTGTAACTTCGTTAGCATCAACTCTAATATCAAAGGCTTATAGTAGAGTTTCTGTAAGAGAGAAGAATCACAGTTAGTTGTCTGCTTATGTCTGTGGCTGTATGATTCTATTTGAAGATAAATTCAAGAGGTCTCTGTATCTAGTAATGAAGCTAACAATTGAACTTCCATATATTAGTTCCTGGTCTTGTGAACCAACTCCAAAGTCAAATGTAAAATAGATGTGTTAATTAATCTCTTCTTCAATTATACTCTATCTTGCAGAACCAATAAAGCAATCTGTACAACAATTCTTTTTATTAAAGTTAGCTTTGTTCCAATTTGGATTTAGACTCCATAGGTTAATAGGATTGATGCAATACTAAATCCTTACATTTAATATTTTACTAGTACATATTCATAAGGATTTTTCTTGAAGGGGAAAGGGTACATTGAGGGACTAATATTAATTGAGTCATAAGTTTCACATTTAATCCATATTGTAGGTCTTTTGAGATATTATTATCATTAAACTGAGAAGTAAAACATAATTTGAGAGCCTAAGCAACCACGACTTAAATTTATAGTTAATAAGAAAACTAGAAAAAGACACACAAGCTTCTTCTGTAAAGTACTTATAACCTTCAAAGAGCTTTGCATTTCATATAATGCTCAGATTAATAATACAGAGCAGTAACTTATATATTAAAAGTTTACAGATGACAGCATTGAAGAGCACAGAATGTAAGCAACTTGTTTATGGACATCAACCCACTACCAAAAGATGTAAAAAGAACAAGTTTAATGACACCTGATTCATAGCAAGACAATTACTACAATATCATAACCCTCACTCACAACAGAAAGCAAAATTCCAAGATTTTACCTAAAATCCCTGAGTGCCTACTTTGTTTCAGACAGCAACAGAAACCTTATGAGACTAGAGATGGTTGTTCATTTCATAACTCAGAGAAAAAGGTGGCCATAGCATTAATCAGCCTCAATCAAAATAATGAATGCATTAAGATTAGGTAGGCAGAAATTTGCAACAATTCATCTGGTTGTTTGGTGCTTGTGACCAGTAAAACATCCTCTGCATACGCATTTCATTTCAATCATTATGAAGAAGTGAGATATATTTTAATTTTAATTCATCATGTGGTTCTTTTCTCATCATTTGTTCTATGTAAAAGACTAAAATTAAATATGGTTCTAATTATAAGCCAAGGATATTGATAGCAGATAAAGCAATAAATAGATTGATCTTATCTGGTTTTCTTGTCAGCTAATCCTTATTCATCTATGCTGAACCTTTTAAGCAATATTATTCCACATAAAATCTAATAAGAGTAAAAGGAAAGACTATGTCAGTAACAATAGAGAGAAGTGTCATAGTCCCTAATATACACCAGGTTCCCCAAAATGCTTATGGAATGAATCAATATGGATATCTGATGAACATTCATGGAGTTGAAATGTAGACCATCATGGGAGGTGGTGTGAGAAAAGGAATTCGTCAAAGATAAATTCCACATTTCTTCCTTATCAGAGATAAGAAATTTAGGAATATGGAATGATTACAGGAAAAAGATAATGAGTCTACTTTTTAGATTAATCTATTTGAAAGGTTTATGGGGCTTCCATGTGCAGATGTAGTCGATCACTGAGAGATGGATGGGTTTGGAGCACATGAAAGCTCTCTGAACTGGATATTTATGCAATACTATCATGTGTTTAAATGCAAGAGATAAAAACTAAAGAGGTGAATAAGAGCCATTCATCATTTATAAAATGTGCAACAAAGGCACTAGGTTACTTGCTAAAGTACAAAAAAAAGTCAGAAGTCTTGAAGACAATTGGTATTTATCTGGATAGCCCTAAAGGAAATTAAATTTTACGTGTTAAAAAAACTCAGTTAAAGTCAGGATTTCTTTTCATTCTTTCAATAACCCAGTATTCATGGTTTGGTTTTATCTTTCATGCCTCCGTGCCTTCTTCCTCACAATTCAGACAACACCTAATTCCTTATTACCTTACATGGATATCCTGTTATCCATTTACCAAAATATATGTCCGGATTTAAATTGCCTTAAAAGACATGGCTACTTGCCTGTCTGACATCTGTTTATATTCAGTCCTACAAGAAGCCTTTTTTATTGAGATTTTCAGCATTCCTCTCTCAGCCTCCACTCCCAAGAGTGACAACTCCTGATTAGGCTAAATGGGCAGCAATGACTAGAGATGATTTGATTATTAAGACTGGGATAAGAAATGGAACTGGCATCTTGTGGAAAAAGACCAGGAATGTTTCCGAATGTGTACTAAAATGTACAAATAGTCTATAATAACCAGGAATTATTCAGGCCAACATGTCAACATATAAAAATTCCATATCTTCCTGTTAAAAAACATCAACTCATAATTTCAATTAATTTAGAAGGATGTGTTGATACAAAAGTTACACTGAGGAATGTATTGCAGTAGAAGCACAGTCATCAAGCTTTAGGACGGATATTAATTTCCTTACTTCCTAGTAGAAGGGTTTCCTTTTAAGCAAGAAATACTTTACAAGACTCCCATCAGATGCATGGAACAAGAAGTACCAAGCCATAGTATCTCTATATGTATAATTATTTCTGTGCATACATACCCATGCTAAATATCATTTAGATAAGGTAAGGAAATAGCAACAATAAATAAGTATCTAATCATTATAAATATTTACAAGAAAGTATGCAAAGATCTCTTCACATCAAATTATCCTATGATACTATACTCAGTCTTCTATGTTTTGTTGAAATTTTACTGAAAGCAAACGATGTCTATGGGTTGGATAGATGGCTCAGTGGGCAAGAATGAGCCATGCTAACATGAAGAACCAAACAGCACCAACATGAACAAGCTTGGCATACAACTCAAGTGCTAGGATCACAAGACAGGTTGAACCTAGGTATGAATTGATGTGCCAACTTAATTCAGGGGACAAACTTCAGGTTCAATGAGAGAGACTGTCATTTTAAATGTTTTCATTTTATAAGATCCATAAAATATATTCTGATTATATAGTCTTTCCTCTACCCCAACTTATCCTAGATCCTCAGCTCCCCTACCTACCCAATGTCATGTTCTTTCACTGTTTAAAAAAAAGGCATCAAAAGCCTGCTGGACTGGGACTGATGGAGCATGTGATCAATCCGGTCTCTCTGAACGTGGCTGACAAGGAGAGCTGACTGAGAGGCNTTGGTCTTCCCACAGGGCAGGGAACCCTGACTGCTGTTTGGACTGGAAATGGAGGGGGGTGGGGGAGGGAATTGGGAGGGGGACAGGAGGTGAAAATTTTTAATAATAATAAAAAAAAATTTTAAAGGCATCAAGACAAAAATTCCTCCCACCACAACATAAATAAATAAATAAATAAATAAATAAATAAATAAATAAATAGCGCATCCAATTTGTGTTGGCCAAGAACTCATGAGCTTGAGGGTTGCCCTGGGGTCTATTTAACAAACCCATTGTCCCTCTAATGAAGAAAAGATTTTCTTTCTCCCAGCAGCTATTAATTGCAAATGGGTTCTTGGCTAAGGATAAGACTTTGTGCCCACTTTCCACTCTCTATGCTGGGATGTTGCCTTAAGCTTACACAAGTCTTGTGCATGCTGTCACAGCCTCTGTGAGTTCACATGTGTGTCAACCCTGTTGTGATGGGAAAATACTGCTTTCTTGACAACATATACCACCTCTGCCATTTACAGTATTTCTGCTTCCTCTTTTGTGTAGATTCCAGAGCCTTAAGGAGAGGAGTATAATAAATTCCATTTACAGGTGAGTGTAGATGAAGGCTGCTCATTCATTTCCCAGCTGCTCTGACCTGAATAATCATACAGAAACTATATTAATTACAACACTGTTTGGCCAATAGCTTAGGCATATTCCTAGATAGCTAAATTAACACCATTTCTATTATTCTTTGTATCTCCAAAAGGCTGTGGCTTACTGGGTGAGGTTCAGGTGACTGTCTCTTTCGGCAGCTACGTGGTATCTCCTTGATTCCACCTACTCTTTATATATAAACAAAACAGCATTATTCGTCAACCAATAAAAGAAGGACATCCCACATCATCTTCCCTTTTCTGTCTAGTTAAAAAAAGAGAATAGACAGAGTCAGAGATGCCATGTAGCTGTAGCTGCACCTACAGGTGAGTGCTCCATGGTCTCTTATTCTATAAACATTGTCCAGTTGTAGGTCTCCATGCTAATTACCATCTATTATTGGAAGCTACTCTCATGAGTATTCAGCCAGGACCAAAAATGAGTTAAAATTCTGTTATTAGCCAAAGGAGTCTTATAAATCCCCACAATGCTGCATGGTTAATCTCCAAACCTGACAACAAAACCCTATTGCTTAAAATAGCAAATAATTTATGACATCAAACATGGAAAAAATCAAGCTGGTGAGGTCTATCTTAAGGGAATAAAGCCGAAAATGATAGAGGAGAACATCCAAAGTACTTCTCTGAGCTCCATGAAAGCATGTGCAAAGACATTTACAGCATGCACGTGTATGCACACATACATACACACACATACACACACACACACACAACTATGTTCACAAACTGGAATGAAATGGGGTGAATGATGCAAGCTTTGCAGTGAGTCATCAGGCTGCTATGTTTCTGGAGATATTAAGCCAGGATGTTGTAAGATTTTTGTTACACTACCCAGGACAGAATGTTATTTCATATTTATGGGTTGTCTCTTATGGAATCCTCTTTTTAATATTTTCAGTCTAGAGATATATAAAGTAGAATATGCTAAAATAATTACATGGAGGAGAGAACTTTTGAGATAAAGTTATATAAAAACTGTGACCTTCATGTTGCAAGTCCCTCTTGCCTGTTCAGATTGCTCGTCTGGGAGAAAGACAGCTGCCACAAGGTGATAGAACTCTGTGGAATGAACTGCTGAAAAGGAACAGGCCAGAGAACAATTGCAATATTGAGCATAGAAGCAAAAGTCTGCTGTGTTCTTTCTTAGATGAGACCGTAGCTTTGGTTAACAACAGTAATTTCATAAGAGATGCTGGGTCTGAAATGCCCAACTAAGGCACACCAAGATATCTCATCAGTGGAACTGTGATAAAACTGTTTATTCTTACCCCCTCAGAGGAGTGTATGGGAAGAGGATGGCGGCAGGAAGGGAGTGGGAGAAGGAGAGAGAGGGGGAACTGAGGTTGGTGTGTAAAATTAAAAATAAATAAATAACATAATCCCAGAGACTTAGGCAGCAATGAGGACCCTACAAGAGACATACATAGATCTAATCTACATGGAAGTAGAAAAAGACAAGATCTCCTGAGTAAATTGGGAGCATGGGGACCTTGGGAGAGGATTGAAGGGGAGGGGATATGCAGGGAAGGGAGCAGAGAAAAATGAAGAGCTCAATAAAAATCAACAAAATAATAAAATAAATAAAACAAAAGATGAAAAATGTTTATTCTTTGATGGCACTCTGATTGGGATAATTTGTTATGGAACCCCGGATAACTAGCACAGCCAGTGCCCTTTTCAAATGCTAGTACTTGCATACAAAATAAATGGTTACATTCCATTTATTGTCATCATTTTCACTATTTTTGTTGCCAAGGTTACATAGTTACATAGTTACCAAATGTGTATATATGTGTGTGTGTTTAGACATATATGTTCATAGATAGATAGGTAGATAGATAGATAGATAGATAGATAGAT
>LOEQ01000964.1:50792-71457 GCA_001685075.1 Bramus lutescens | reverse complement strand
ATGGAGCATGTGATCAAACTGGACTCTCTGAATGTGGCTGGCAATGAGGGCTGATTGAGAATCCAAGGGCAATGGCACTGGATTTTGATTCTGCTGCATGGACTGGCTTTGTGGGAGCCTAGTCTGTTTGGATGCTCACCTTCCTAGACCTGGATGGAGGGTGGAGGACCTTGAACTTCCCACAGGGCAGGAAACCCTGAGTGCTCTTTGGACTGGAGAGGAAGGGGGAGGAGTGTTTGGGAGGAGGAGGGAGATGGGAGGAGGGAAGGAAGTTTTTTAATAAAAATAAAAAAAAATTTAAAAAGAAATGAAAAAAATAAAGAGGTGGTAGTTGGTGATCTCAGGGGAGCTTCCCAGAACCAATTCCAAAGAGCCCATGACTCCATCAGCATTTCAATGGTGCTTTAGGGCATCAGCCTCAGCCTTAGCTGGGCTTGAAAGTCAAGCTCCTGATTTTAATTCATCAAACATTTTCAATTCCCAGCAGCACCTTTGGAATCGGGAGTAAAGAGGAGAGATAAGGTTTCTGCTCTCAAGGAATTCATGTTTTAGAAAGGAACAAACATATGCAAATCCAATCAAACATGTATGTCCCTTCTCATTGTTTTTAGGGTGGGGATCTCTACTGAAGATTGGGAAAGCCCTACAATACTAAGAAAAGTCTGATTTTTCCCTGTAACCTTTGTAACAGATGAATTCCAAATCAGCTTTTACGCCTGTTCTATTGACCACTAATTCCTTTCACTGAATGTGCTTTTACTAGGCAGTCGAGTATTGACAGTGCCTGACTTTGGAAAAACAGTTTACTACTTATACCCCAAGAAGCACATCCCACAATGTCAGTCAACCATCTGCAAGCTCCTCAACTAACATTGCTTCTGCAGATACAGGAAATCTATGCCCCTATATACCCATCTGTCACTGCTACACCCTTCTTCAGCAACCCATGTTATATAGGCTCTCTTGGGGGCTCTGCATCATACAGCTTAGCTGTCTCTATTTGGGAACAGTAAGTTCAGTCTTGTTTTTTAATTGTCTCAAGCTGTTTTCACAGCAATGCACATTTGATACCAAATGAACTCCTGATAAGGCTTAAACAGTGTGTGGGTGCACATATATATTAGAACAAATGATGCAATTTTTAAATGCATGCTTTACCAAAGCAATGGTTTGTTTGGTTTGGTTTGGTTTTTTTGTGGTCAGATGGCACTACATATAAAAGTTATAAGAAGAAAATACTGATTTAATTAAACTTCACTGAAGTAAAATGAAGCATCATCACCACGACTACAATCCACCACAGTAGCATCAGGACCAACACCACTGAACAATTCTGCAACAGCAACACCAGCACTACCAATGATAGCAATAATGAAACAACAGAAGTGGCCTGATTAAAATCATTCTTAGCAACATTATAAAGACAGGTGACACAAATAATGGGTGACACATATTTGCAACATTAAAGTAACGTAAATAATAATGTCCATACCTAAAAGTCAATAAGAAAAGATGTAAAAGTGAACTAAAAGTATTAAAGTGTATAAAAATGATCACAAATTAAAAAGGGATGTGAATGCCAAGGAGAAAGAGAAAACAAAGGCTAACATTGAGAAATGACTATTTGCTGACAGTCACAGAAATACTACTTTAAAAGAGTGGCAATTCCTATACTGTATCAAGGCTGAAAATGTATTTGATGATGCCGCTGGTAGAAAATCAAATTTGTTCAAGTTGTTTGAAAGGATATGTGGCACAATGAATTAAAAGAAAAAAAATACCACTTCTGTCCTACATTTCCACTTCTACAAATGTATCCCAAGAAAAATTGCAAAAATGTTTTCAAAAGTTTTCAGAGTGCTGCTAGTTAAACCAATGAAGAAGAGGGAACAACTTCAAGGTAAAAAAAATGAAGGATTGTTTTTAATAAAGCATTATATGTCCATAGAGGTAAAATGTCAGCTACTCAGCAGTACCTAAAAAATGATGTAAATACTTATTTGTTGTTGTGGTTTGAAGCACTTGACACATTATTAAGTGAAGGAGATTAGGATACAACACTCTAGGGATGATATACTCTTGTTTTTATAAAGTGTAATTTACATATGTACATATTCACTTACCAAAAACATATCTATTATTTTTTGTATTCATTTATCATGTTCTACTGACAGGAAATAATTCTGTCCTTTCATTTATAATAAAATATTAAAATATAAAGTTTAAAAAGTTATACATAATCATCAAGGTCACACTGATAGGACATAACTCTTTAAGGAATGGTAAAAATAGCTGAAACGCAGGATACATTAATTAATATAAGGAAAAAACTCCCCTAACCCTATGCCACACAGTCATGTCTGTCACATGTGAATGAAAGGTTTTGGAGCAGTGATGGCTCCTTCAGTTTTTCCCAAATTTTGAACAGGGACCCAAGACCCTATATTTATAAATCAATCAGTGTCAGAATGAGGGATGCCCTGTGGAAGAAATTAACACCATAGATGTGACTCTACTCTGCCAAGGACCGATCTGGAAGAGAGTTCAAAGTCATCAAGCTATGAACCTTCCCAGAAGCTAGAAAAATGTTCTTCCAAGCAGAAAAATACATTGATTTCCTTTACAACAGAGTGACTCAGTTCAGTGGTATTTATCCAGTGTGATTAACCAAGTCCTATCTCCTGTTCCAATCACATGGGGGCTCTAACCACACAGATTAGTGGAAAGGACAAAATTTTTGTACATACTCTCTCCCACTTTTCCCAGAACAGTTTATGACCAAGATCAATTTGTAAGTAGTTATAAGAGACAAAGAATCATGTTATTTGTCGTACATAGCAAATAACAGTCTAGACAAAGAACAAGAAAGGTAAATAAATAAGGAAATCTAAAGTAACCAGAAGGAATCTACTGTGGTGAAACAAAGAATAGGATAAGAAATAAATTAATCAACATAATAAACTTTAATAGTTATGGAGAGTTGAAGGGATAAGGAGGGTTTGGCAGTAAAGCTGGAGTCAGAAGAGATTGCATGATGAAGGAATTTATTGACACAGTAAAGGTTCTGGATGTAGTCTTAAAGGCACCATAGAGAACCCAGTGAGAGAATTCTTAATTAAGAAAAATTACCATTGCCCTTTTGGATGTAAATATGAGGTATATTAGCAAACAAGACATGTATTCAAGTAGAAATTTCTAGATTGAAGTCCAAGAGAAACACTAAATATAGAGATAGGATATATGGAGTTCACCCTTGGACAGAATGAGCTAGGAAAAAAAAGCCCTCTCAAACTTAGGATAAAGAGTGAAGTTGAATATCAAAAACCTAGAATCTAAGTTGTTTGTTTTCAGTTTTAGGATAATAAAATGATTTAAACATACTCAGATTTATAAGCAGATATGCTTGTGCCTCCATATCCACATGCTCATGGATTCATGCAAACTCAGATGGAAAAGATATATCTGAAAAGTATGTCCATTCTTGAAATAAACATAATTTCAATTAGTTCCTAAACAATATAGAATAACAATTATTTAGGCATTATTTACATTGTGTTAGTATTATATAGCATCAGTCTGTATGGCTTCCAGATACATTCCTAAAATAAAGGTGTATGAGGGTGCGGCTCCAACTGACCGGAACCATAAAGGGCTCTAGGAGCCCCACTTTGGATACCAAGTGAAGGCATATCCAACCGGTACGCTAGAATTAACCAGACTAGCTCAAAACAACAGATATAATTTAATAATTGAAAACAGGGAAACTCACACGACTGGGGTAAAAGTTCCAATGTTCAAAACGGTCCAGCGAACACCACGCAAAGAGAGCAAGCGCACCTGCATTCCCAGGTTTTCATCCTTGGCCCCAGGCGGCCACACCCTAGCCAAATGTGATTAGCCGAGCTTCCCCATCACTAAAGGACTATATACCCTACTAGAGATACTTGTTCATCCTTGGTCATTACTGCCCTAGTCACAATAGCGAGTAAATGGAAACAACCTAAATATTCTTCAACTGATAAATGGATCATGAATATGTGGAACATACATACAATAAAAAGTTATTCACCTATTAAGAAAAAAATAAAATACAAAACTCACAAGTACATGGATGGATCTTGACATAATATTTCTGAGTGAAGTAATCCAGACATGGAGAAGCAAACGGCACACATGCTCTCCCATATGTAGATGCTAGACTTGAATCCTTTAGAAATTATTCAAATTATGAAGGAGGATGGCACAGGTCATTTACAAGTGCAATGTCACTTTATATGCAATGGACTCCCTTCCTTGGGGTATTTTGGGACCAGTTCCCCACATACACTGAACATTGGTGTAAATATACATTATGCAATTGTTTTGAGGAAAAAGTGAAAACAAAGAGTCATGACTCGGCATAATTTGATTACACTGATTTCTATTCTCATAGTTCATGGTGGGGCATTTTTACTTATCCAACTAATTGCTGTTGGAGACATAGTGTGAGCTATGTTAGGCTAAATGGTACGAATACAGAATTTAAGGTTTCACCTTTCCCACAAAGAGATCACAGTTCAATTCAGTTCACAAACAGGTAGAATACTCTTATGCAGCAGAAACACTCCTCCATCTAAATTCACCAGTAGTACATGAAATGTGTGGGCATGGTGCAGAGGACAAAGGAGCTTGGATCTGAGCAATTTTCAAGAGAACCAATAAAAATTCAATCGATAGCTGCCCACGGACTTGACCTAAGTACATTAACTAGAGGAAGAAACCATTGCAAAGCCCTGGTGAGGTAAGACATTATGACCTTGTTAGGAACAGAAATAAAAAGAACTTGACCACCAGCGTGTGCTCTGATTCCAGCTTCTAGTAGAATCATTTGTTCTGGATAATGTCATCCACTCTGTTAAGGAGTTCATCAACTTTCTCAGGCAGCTGTGATGAATGGGTGAGACCATATCTGTGCCCCTGCTTAAACAGCAAGAAAAATATAAGAAACGGGTATTATAACAAAAAATGTCCAGGATTTTGTTTCTTCTGAATTCAGGTGGAAATCAAAATGCAATCCCTGTGTGCTGGCTAGTCTTACATCAACTTGATACAAGCTAGAGTTAGCTGAAAGGAACCTTGATTGAGAAAATGCCTCTGTAAGATCCAACTCCAAGGCATTTTTTTCTTAATTAGTGATTGATGGGAGAGGGCCCAGCCCATTGTGGATAGGGTCATTCCTAAATCAGTGTACTTGGTTCTATAAGAAAGCAGGCTGAGCAAGCCAAAGGGAATAAGCCAGTAAGCAACATCCATCCATGGCCTCTACATCAGCTCCTGCCTCCATGTTCTTGCCCTGTTTGAGTTCTTGTCCTGGTTTCCTTCTATGATGAACTGTGATGTGCAAGTATAAGTCAAATAAACCCTTTCCTCCCCAACTTGCTGTTGGGTGATGAAGTTTCATTGCAGCAATAGAAACTCTGCAATTGTTCAAAATCAATTCTGCAGTCTGTAGTATAAAGAGTCCTCAAAGAGAGCAAGTATTCTTAGAAAGTTGAAGAAATTGCCACAAAGTTCAAAGAGATTTATGTGGCTAGAATTAAAATCACGAACATCTAGAGAGTTGAGAAGAATGTTAAAGGGCCCCATGGATCTGTAACTGCCCCTTTAAGCCAATGGCTAATACAAAGCCACATGTACACTTAATAATTCAAAAGGCATGACTTATATATAATGGATGAGTGTATTCAGCAATACAAGAGGTAAGTTGAAGAATGACCAGAAAGCAAGTAGCTGAAAATCATCCCAAGTATTCGTAATTTAAACAATGCTAACAGTACTCTGGAGTCTTCCTAGAGACATTCGGAAATGATCACAAGAATACAATTAGATCTCACAAGCATGAAATTAGCTATGAAGGTAAAAATATATATATATTGCAAAGGCTTAAAATAAGTAAAAAGAGTATCAAATTAATCTACAAATATCTTAGCCACCTGACAGAACCAGACCAATGACTTATTGCACTGAACACTTATGAGATGTATGGATTAAAGGGTATACTGTGTGATTCACTGGGTCTAACTACACACTAGTTTCCATGTTGAGATTTTTTGTTTTCTTTTTTTGTGTTTTTTTCTTCTACTTTTAAATTTTGTTTTGGAGGTGGAAGGAGTTACATGGACAGAGAGTGGACATGATCAGATAGGAAGATGAGTGGGATCAGAATGCATGATTTGAAATCTACAAAGAATCAATAAAAAGTTATTTTAAAAAGAAACAATATTGACTGTTGAGAATTCATGTAAATATTGCCAAACATGCCAATTATCAAAGAAATGGGCACATATTTTAAAGTATGCGCTTCACTTAATTTAAATTAATTGGGAGCCAATGACTCAGAAGAGACAAAAAAACAAGTAATATAACCGGTAAAGGAGTCCATCAAGAGTTAGATTGATAAAGAAAATTTAGTATGTATACACAAGGGAGTTTTATTCAACCATAAAGAATTAAGTTAAATTATTTGCATGAAAATGGATAGAAGTACAGTTCATCATAAGCAAAGAAACCAAAACTCAGGGAGACAGATATTACATGTTTCTCATCATGTGGGAAACCTAGATTATGTATAATAAACAAAAACATATGGGACATAAAAATATTAAGGGGACTGTGAGGAGGAAGGAGGCCATCAGGGATTGAGAAAACAAGAAATAACAGGAGATGCTGGAAAAAAAACTGTCAAATAAGCAATTTACTTGAATGAAAATGCCATTATGAAATGTAATACTTAGTATAATGATTATATATTAATGAAAACATTTATAGGTAAATGAAAAGGACATAGCTGTAGATCAGTGGCAGTGCCAAGTGTGCACTACTGAAGTCCTGAAGTTCATCTCCAGTACAAGTTTAGTTGTGAGAGAAATAAAAATCAACCAGGATATACCACTACATATTTAATAGAAATATCTATTTTTTTATATTAAGACCATTATGCTTTAGTAATAATAAATAGACCTGGCAACCTCATACACCACTAGTGTATGCAAAATGGTACAACTACTATGGGATATGTTCATAGATGACTCTAAATAAGTATTGTTTGTTAATGCAGCCCAAAATTATATAACAATGTACTTACCAGACATGAATGAAAACACATGCCCAAATGAATACTTACAAATGAATTATCATTGTAGCTTTATTACAGCAACCAAAATTTGAGAGGAGTAAAAGATTCCAATGATAAGTAACTAGATGAACAAATCTTGGTATATCTTTCTTACGATGTATTACTCAATAATGCAAATAAATCAGTTATAAACTCAAAAAAAAACTTCTAAAGTAAAATTCACATAAATGGGATTTTTAAACCCACTAACACTGAGCAGAAGAGCCAGAGACAAAGGAACACATGACTCCATGTGATATTCTTGAACCACTGATCCACATTCCAGGGACTGAATAACTCATCTACAGTGACAGGAAGCAGATTGGTGATGTGATAGAGCTTAGACTTGAGGGTTGATAGCATTTTAGGATATAAAGGCTTTTCTATATTTTGAGTATATTTTGACTGTGCTGATAATCACATGCATATATAGAATTCTCAAAATTAACTGTGGACTATACATGAAATGAGCATTTTTATCAGATAGTGATTATACTCCATTGTATCTGAAGCAAACATTTCAACATATTTGTTTAATCCTTATTGGAGATCCTGTGTTGAACCCTGAAAAGGGGAAATATAAATTGATAATATTAAAAATAGGAGGTGTATTCCAGTTAAGCATCACTTTCCAAACACCAATCTAAACTAATTTGCACATGACGTACTGTACATCGATCACAAAGAAATTGTGTGCGTGGTATAACTAGCCCCATTTCTTAGACAAAATTCTAGGGTAGAAAGTCTAATTGGTTAACTAATGTCATAAGTACATTGAAGGAAAGAGCAGAGATGGAATTGTGAACCCTGTAGATTAACCACCTAGAAGCACACAGTTTGGAGAGAGGACATGTTGTGTCTACTCATCATAACTCACTAGTGAATACTACATGATCTTAGTCAATTTGATAACTGTTATAGTTGAACCTTTGTGTCAGGACCACCAGCTTCCCAATAATGATTTGATTTGATTTCATAGAGAGGTAGGAGTAGCCTTTACCATCAACAAGACACATATGCCCAAAAACTGGATGACTTGTTCAAGTTCATTCAGCTAATAGTTGGAAATAAGTAGGTCTGAGTCCAGTTATATGATTACAAAGTCCCTTGCTTATTGTCCTCTGTCCACAGGTGTGGCTACATTTTTGAAGTTACAAAGCACAACTCAAGTAACAGAATTTCTGATTGTTGGCCTCGTGATAAGCACAGGCATGCCTCCTCTGCTTTGGACATTCCGTTTCCCCTGACTATTTAAAACTCTTTTGGGATTCTGTTCTCTGAGAGTCACCAACAAAATTTTGGTTTTGAGAGGAGTTTGTTTTTCCCCATATTACCAAGCTTGCTGTCAAATATATTAACTCTGTAAGATTTTGTTTTTGATTTGCACTTCATCTAACCCAGCTTCCGTAGTTTTTCATGAACAAAAGGATTCAGAGACCGTCTGGATGCTTATTACAGGCTCTGAATCCTGAACTCAACGACCCCCGCAAGTGCCACTACAGCCCCGGGAGCAGTGTGTTAGAGCCTCATTGATTGAAACTAGCCAGATGTTTGGAAATTGAGATGCTTGCCCACAGGCCGCCAAGGAACCTCCACAATGTGAATTCCTGATGGCAGCAGGGATGTGAGAGGGGAGGGAAAGGCCTCGTAAAATGAGCAAACAATAAAGCGATGATTATGGGTGTCTCACTTCAGCACTCGGGTTGGTAGCTGAGCTTACCTGAATGGAGTGTGAAGGATTAGTAATGAATTCAATTCTACCATTTGGGAAATGATAATATCAGCTTTCATGATAACAGAAGCTGCATTACCTTCAAACCAACAGAAAACTGGAAATTGGAGAAGCAGAGGTGTTTGACTGTGAGAATGGGGCTATTCGTGATGATTATTTGAGGGAAGCAGTGTGCCACAAAGGAGTCTAGTAGCAAGGGAGAGAAGCAAGGTCGGTCACAGATAACTGACCTTAAGGTAGTCTGACTCTAAGAATCTTTTTTTCTCCTAGGCAACGTGGAAGATGTACATTTATCTTAAATACCAGTTTGGAATACCATAGCATCTCTCTCTCTTTATTTCTGGGTCTATACTTACCACAGAACACAGTGAACTTGAAGGAATGAGGAGTGAGGATTAAGAGAAAAACAGACATGGTAGAAATTAATCAAGCTAGCAACTACTAAAATCAATAGTTTGAAAAGTATCTTGTTTTTCCTATTTGGCTTTCTATTGCTACAATAAAGACCATGACCAAAAGCGAGGTGGGGAAAAAAGGTTTATATGGCGTACATGTCTCCTTCACAGTCCATGAGTGAAGGAAGACAAGACATGAACTCAAGTAAGGCAGGAGCTTAAAGGCAGGACTGAAGCAGAGACCATGGAGGAATGCAGTTTATTGGATTGTCCCTCATGGCTCACTCAGTCAGGGTCTTTATACAACTCAGGACTACTCACCCAGGGGTGACAGAGCCCTTCCACTCTCATTAATTTTAAAAAATACCTGCAGAGATTTTCTGCAGGTTAAACTGGCATAGGCATTTTCTCAGTTGAGCTTCCCTCTTCCTAGATGACACTGTCTTAACTCAAATTGACACAAGACTAACCTACCATGTGTTTGACTAAATGTGCTATTTGGCTTTATTTCATTTCATATATTACATTACATGTCTTATTTCCCTGCATACTTTTTCAGAACATTTGGTTTCCTCTTCCTCTGTTATTTTGCTTCCTTGATATGTCCAAATCAAAAAGTCAAGCTATCCAGATTTGAGTCTAACTTAACTTCACTATTTGTGTATTGTGTGACTGCCTTTCTAAGGCTCAACAATCTCATCTATGAAATCAGGATAAGGCTACTCTTTATCTTATAAATTCACTACTGTGATTGGAGAGAGACCTCATATATGTAAAATACTCACCACAGTGGCACAAGGAAAGTGCTCAGAAAATAGTAAAACTATACTATTGTTGCTTTTATTCCCCTTAAATTACGCACATGCTGGTTGTAGGTACAAAACATGTACAAATATAAAAAATAAACCCTGTATCCTACGCGTTATTTAATTCACCACTTGGAGAGAAAATATTTCACATAAAGTGGAAAGTGTGTTAGCATTGAGTAAGATAGGCCTTGGAGCACTTAAGTGACCCAAGGAACACTGAACAAGTCAAGAGTGGCTGAGAACTTGAAATCTGGAACTGACCTCCAGCAATGAACTGAAATATTGACAACCAAAGTGTGTTACGATCTTATTCTACCAAACTTCTCTCTGCTTTCCCCATCTCTCACACATACACACCCTAAACTTCAGTGTTTATGATACAAGGAGGTCCCTCCACACATTTTGCTATCCAACCCCATTCAATTTTTGCAAGCGTGGTTATCCTATCTGGGATACTAATTCAGTACACAAACTCTCGCTGATGGACACTTCTGTGAGAACTTCAACCTACCTCATAAGTATGCTGTCTGCCCAGGTTGAAATGACCTCTGGATTCAACTTCCAACTGAATTAGTTCTATTTATGATTTTCCTAACTGTGAATTTTCTGATGTGGACCCTCATTGCCTTAGTTTCTCAGTTAAAGTCTGGTTCTACTGTACTGGTGGATGCTGTAGGTTATAGACAAAGAAGGACATGAAGTTGAGATCAGAATGGAGAGGGTATCTGGGAGGAACTGGAGGAAGATCCAGTGGTTGAGTCAGTCAAGACACATTGTGTGCATGTACACAGTTCTCAAATAAAGAAGAAAAATGACCAGGTCCTACTTAGGCCACACCTTCTAATCATCTGCAAACTTATTACATGGCTGTTTATCCTTGGTTTCCAGTGTCAGGGATCTTGGGGCAGAGAACGGAAGTCTCATGTTAATCCTCACACTACCAGATGAGGCCAACAGAATAGGGAAGCTCTTTAAGGAGAGCATTGATTTCCCATGTCCCAGTGGAGTTATGTCCTTTCTTCTAAATAAAGGATTTTTGAGATGGAAGGAGGACCTTGAACCCTCCCCACTTCAAATATCATCTGGTGTGACTCAGGGAGCCAAGCTGCAGCCCTCAGATGACCGCACACATCAGTGGGAAAGTTAAGAGACAAACACTAATATCCTGGTCCCCTGATCTGGCTCTCCTCCTCCCAGCATGTTAGAATCCAAAATGGACATCAAAGTGCAAACAACTTGGAAAGAAGTTCAGTCTCATGGCTCCACTTTCTTTTGCAGTATCATGTGCCTTTGAAAGAGCCGGGGGTCAAAAGCATTGTGTGCTTCTAATTGTCTCAATAAATTTGAAAACTGTTATTACACTGGAATGATTAAGAACCCGTAAGAGTAGATGTAATAAAAGAAGATCAAGGCCATGAAGCTTAATAGTCCTTAGATGATTGTCACCTTTTTTTCCCCCAAAGAAGAAATAATTCTACCTAGGACTCTAAAGCACACAGATTCAACAGCACTTTATATTTATTCTGTAAAATTCCTGGACTGAAGCAGCTGCCGGCTAAAGTGAGGATTGCACAAATAAACCCTGAGGTCTGATCCCTGCTGCCTGAAATGAGAGCCCAGAAGACAGAACTGATTTCTATGCAAAGAAATGTGCACTTTCACACACACTGATGTATTCTTTGTCCTGACAAGTGGCTAATCTCTTCATACTTTCCTCTTTTTGTCCTTCACCTACATTTTCATTACTTCTTTCCTCCTTTTCTCTCCCCCTTACTTTCTGGGAAACAGCAGAAAAATTGCTTCAAAGAGACACACCTCCTGTAATCATGACTTGAACTTTGTAACAGCTTTGGTTAAGTATTTAACAGTGCCATACATTCAACTCATGCCTGCAGTGTACAAAACCACACTTGAGTCTTAGCTGAAGGCAATTCTAATATTCAAGGCAGCCATTGCTATTAGCATCTTACAGAGAAAGAAACTGAGGCTGAGAGAAGTCACTGGATTGTTTTCATTATATCACAGTTATAGAATGTTGAGATCCATTTAATAAAAGTGAAGGTTATATTTAATGGTTCATTGATTAATTTTCAGAGTCCAAAATCTCCATATAGCAATAACTAGAAGCCACTTTAGTGCAAAGAAGTGTCCAGGAAATATAGACATATCATATACCAGACTTCTTAACAAAGCAGGTTTCATGGGTAATGACAATAGTCATTAAGCTAAGATAAACAGCACATTTTACAAAGTTCTATTCATAGGACAAGAGTTTCCATTTGCCATTTTTGAAGCTCAATGCATTTGGGGGAACAGTCCCACTATTCTGTCAATCCAAGTAACAGCAATGACGTGAAAAGGGGTTTTTGATATTATTATCCCCTAGGTCTCCTCTTAAATTCCAAGAGTTCCCAGAGATGACAATGGAGCTTTGACCAAGCAAGTCACCTAATGTTTCTTGCCATTGGAAGTTTCTCTATGTAATGAATGGAGAATATTCACCATGTTTCATAGTTGTGGAGACCAATAAGTAAAAGAAAAACACCAAAAACAAAGGAAAAGTCTGTTGCAAAAATGCCTGGCCATTACTGTTCAAAACCATTACTGGATTACTGGTTTAGAAGAGATTGGGTAAATATTAGAGGTAAAGTTTTGTATCTCACTTGATATTAGATTGCAAGTGTTTGGTAATATCAAGTCTTTCCAAGAACTTAATGCACAAAATCCTTTTCAGAGAAAGTGTAGAAAACTCAAAGCTGAACTCTTGCAGTGAAAGATGAAGGTAAGGGCTGAAGTCTAGTACAAGACCATGCAATGTATATTGTATCTGATCTATAAATCCAAGACAATGACCTTCTAGAGTAGGCAAGGATGCAGGCATGAGAGAACTGAAGTCTATTGGCAAGAAAGTGGTACCCATCAAAAGACCACCGGAGCTTCAGTACTCTTATCACATTGTTTATTAAATGTCTGTTTCCTTAGCTGGTCCTGTACAGCACATAGAACTGCATAGTTTCTCAAAAATACTGAGAAAGAATACAGATGCTCTGGGTTTCTTCCACACACTCTATCCTTTGTCTTTCTCGATTACATTGTGTCCCTCAGGACATTAATGTAAATGACCCCAAGTGACGCCCATTCCTGGAAGAAATATCTTCAGCAACTTGCTCCTACCCCAGCCCTAGATATAGTAATTTTACTATTCTGAATATTCAATTTTCCTCAAATATAAAGCTCTACGTATTACATAAAATATTGTCGTTAAGAAATGGAATCAATATTTCCAAATTGCCCTGTACTCTCAAATGAGAAGCTTAGTAACTCTGCCAGGACTATGGAAGATCTTCAGAGACAGAATCTTCCAGGGCTTCCGGAGAGCATATGCCTGAAATAAAAGTGTCTAGAAATCTTGCTGCAGTTACACCAAGGAAATCTATTTCATATTCTTCTCTTGATTAGCATTCTAATGGTTTCTGACTCAGGTCGAACAGCTTGGAGGGAATAGTCCAGGCAATTGTGTAAATAATGCAGGTTTTTTTTCCTGTGTGCCGAAATGTATAATTAAATGGGTAATGTTACAGACCCCCAAGCCCACTAAGGCCTGCTGCCTAAATGGAGAGCTTTTGAAATTTCATCCAATACATGGTTACTTGATACATTGCTTTTATGGCCCGCTGGGCAAATGACTAGCGGTTTGGAAAAGGGCTGAAGTCATATTTATAGTAGAGTACAAAATGATGCTTGGAGGGCCAGTAATATCACATTAGTAAATAACGTGAATTATACAGAACCATCTCTTAATGCATGTGAACTTTTCAGCGGCAGGATGTATGTCGACACAAACACACTTCATCTCCTTAATAGATTCAGGCATCATACTACAAATGTTATATGATCAGATGGTAGGGTTAGAAAAATTCTAAGGGAAAATTCTATTTCTGAACTTCCACTGCTATATTCAGAGTGTCTAAAATTCTCAGAGGCTACGAATTCTATTATCTACAAAAATGTCTTTCACCTTGAACCCAAATTTATGTGTCTATGCCAAGCCTTTCACTTTCAAGTTCAGAAGAAACTTTCAAAAAATGGGGACAAACCAGTGGACTGCTTGAAGGTCATGATAAGAAGGAGGTTGTGAGAGAGGCCACTCCTCCTGTGAACTGTGGACTACTTGAAATCTGAAGCTGGATGCTTACCTTTCCCTACCCAACAGAGATTGACCCATACAGCCTCTTCACCCCTCGGAATCTCAAAAACATAATGTTTACCAAGTAATCAACTTACTCTTCACCCACAGACTTTATTATTGTTAGAGGTGATGTAAAAGATGAGAGATTTGCCTCGTATTGCACAGTATCATTCCATGGTGAGCATTTATAAAATCTTTCTTTTGTAACGTTGTGCCTTACACAACTTTGCTTATTCAGCAAATAAATGAATAGCTGTGGTAGGAAGAAAAGATAAACACTGAGAATGCAAGTCCTTGCTCTGTATGAGTGTGTATATTAAGAGAAAATACAAATAATTAAACAATTCAGATGCCTTGCAACACAGCGGAGAACATATTGAAGTGTGCCATGGGGTGAGAAGGGGAATCATACCTCATTCATATGAAAGTTAAAATTAGAACCCTGGTAAGAGATGATTGGAGAAGGTGAGTCAGAAAAAGAGGGATTTAGCTTTTTTATTACATCAGGACTTGATGTGAAAAGAGAGGGAGAAGGGGAAGTTTGAAATCTGAGACACGTGAACATGGAAAAGCCTAGACCAAGGAAAACTAAAGACTGGTGGGCAAGGAGGAGTGGATCTGGTGAAATTCTATGATGGGAATTGGTTGAATATACAACAGTTAGTAAAGCTATTGGAAAAAGAAACCACTCAGCCTTTCTGGGCTAAAGGCATGGACTCCAAATCCTCTGTCTTTTCTCTGTGGGCCTTTTTCCCATGAGACACGAGGTCACATACTCTTCCCCCTCCTAAGCATGGGCATCAGCAGCTGCCTTTCCTCAAGCCAGGCAACATGACCTTTCCTAGGTAGTGCTTCCCCACCCACCAACATTTTGAAGGCTAAAGAAGGTTCTATTTCAAATACACTTGAAATGTAATATAAGAAGTACCCCCACCTGGGAAAAGGAGAGCCACAAGTTCCATCCATTTCCTAGCTTAATTCTAGATCTTTTTCAAATTGAGAGCACTGCCCATTAGTGGGTCTGCCAATCAATGGGGAGAGCTTTGATCAGCATTTCTTTAGATTGCATGGAACAGAATAAAACAGAATAGAATAGAATAGAATAGAATAGAATAGAATAGAATAGAATAGAATAGAATAGAATAGAATAGAACAGAACAGAATAGAATAGAAAAGAATAGAATAATAGAATGAAAGAAAAATACTCTGGCTTTAGAAATACTTTATTTCAATTACTTGTATATGTCCATGCATAAGATTGCAAATGAAAAATTAATTTCTTCCTGTGATTTCCTTTCACTGGAAGAAGATACAGATAGAGTTCAATTAACTAGTCTTTATTAAAGCATGCTCATAGATATTTACTAAACAGAATTGATAACATCTCATTATATTCTAAAATACAATTCTGTTTGTTTCCCTTATTTGTGTATGTTAGTATAGAATCATCATTGTGTATGCTTCATTATGAATATACATTGAGGCAAGAAATTAGTAAGAAGCAATTTGGAGGTTTTCCAATGAGGGAGAAAAGAAAGTAAGAATATAGGAGGTATCAGGAATAATGAAACAGTAAGGGTCAAAGGTTTTGGAGATGAGACCACAGAATAGAAGAGGAATATAGGGAGGAATAACTAACTGCAAAGATATTTCAAAAAGTCACATGGAGACCCACTACTGTAGAAGCTTAATATATACATACACATATTTAAATGGAGTTTCCTATAATGGGGTGACAATGTCCCTACCAGACACCTCAGATGGACAGATAAAAAGCCTGGTGTCAGGAACAGACTACCTACCTTTTTTAAAGTTTTTGGTCAATAAGTTTTCATAGGTTCCCAAACATTAAAATCTAGTGATGTTGCTCTTGATTACCCTCCACAACTTGACAAGGCCCTGTTATCAAAGATACCACATGCTTGAGTCATAGAACACAGAGAAGTTAAGCTGGTATTGACATGGACACTCCTTCCTTAATGGCTAGCTTTCATTCCTCTGGAAAATGCTATATATGATATCAGAGGAGAAAAATAATGGTCAATAACTTAAGTTACCACTGTGAGTTATAACAATGTTTCATAGCAAGATATGCCCTCTGGTGCAATAGTGGCTTGAATTTCATAGTAGTAACCAACTACTCCTTGACTGGATCCAAGGCACATTCCCACAGGTAAAATCCATAACTGTGACACCATTACAGGGGCCAAGAAACATAACTAAACAGGTCACAGACTCTCATTGAGAAGCTACTACTATTGTTCTGCTAAACAGACACAATATTTAATTGACTTCTAATGACTTCTTGATGCATCCTAGATTAGTTTATCTCTCATCAGAAAAGCTTTTTTAATGGCAAACAGCAATTAACACAACAATTCATAACTGGTAAGGTGCAGAGAACAAGAATCTACAGAATGTTCATACTTAAATGGAACATGTATATCAGACCTTCATCTCCCAAGGCTCAGGATCATTGAGGAAGAGAGTATTAAATGAGTAGAAGATTTGGATGCAGTAAGTAACAACAACAACAAAAAAAACCCAAACAACAGTGTTTTCTGGATCAACTGTGTAGCTGCACCTAGAAATCACAGCAGTTATGATAGCATGCGTAAAACATGCTAAGGTCAAGCCAGACAAAGTCCCAGTCTGAACTCTAAGCCCTATCTCGAAAGCCATTGGCAATTGATAGCTTCTGGGAGAGAATTTGTTTTTTTTAAGGGTATGGCCCCTGGTAGACTGACCATGCTCCAGTGGATGATAACACACCCAAGAGTACATGGGCAGCACCAATTGAAGCCAATGGACACACAGGTGAGTGGTCAAAGAAGGGGGAATGTATCTAGAAAAAAGTGGGGGAGGGGTGTAAATATGATCAGAATGCATTGTACAAAATTCTCAAAAACCTAAGAAATATGTAAAATAGAGAAAAAAAGCAAAACTTAAATATGCATATATAATTACAGTCGGTATGTTACGGGTATGTTTGTGCAGACAAGAAATAAATACTGCTAGACTTGGAATCATATACCTATGATTCCAGCAAATAGGAGGTTGGAACATAAATCATAAGTTCAAATTTACTGTCATTCCCTAAGGCTTACTGGAGAGTTTTGCAGTTTTGGAGTGAGGAACCCTCCCCCTCAAATAAATACATCATTCCATTGGAGCCTTTGGGGGGTTAGATAACACTACTCATTAAATAGTCAACATGAATATTAAAAGGGGAAGACATCAATATTTCAAATATCCAACAAACACCTGTGAATCATCTCGTGCTTACAACTGCTCTAGAACACTCAGAGTACTTTTCAATCACTGGAGAAATCAAGAAAATATATTGACCCAAAATCTTTAGCAATTTAAAGTATCTAAGGTAATAAGATTGGTCCTTTAAAAGATAATAAATCAAAATATACCTTAAGCACCATTGCTTTTCTGGGCATACCATAACCTAAAATAAATCTACGAAATATTGAAATGGTAGGGTCTGAAAAAGCACAAAATGCAAACTGATTATGCAACAGAGAAACCTCAACTATTAGTAAGATGTGGCATGACAAGATTTGTCGAGGCTTTGGCAGCCCAGTCCTTGGGTCATTGTTTCTGTCTAGATATTATCTGACTTCTTTATAAACTAACTTGAATACCATTTACATCTTACGAAACCCAAATCTTTCTTCATAGAAACAAGGCAATGGTTGGGCTGAAGAAAAATAAGATTCCAACTTTTATCAAAACCAATTCTATCATTCAATGAGTTCCTAAAGACCAAGAATAGACTCAGATATATCTCCTAAAATAAATAACTAAAAGTCATTCTAAAAGAGGTTTTGAGTTCTCTTTGATTTTTGAAAAGTACCCCAGGCAAAAACAGAAATAGAGACCAAGAAAAAAAAAGTGTCTAGATGAAGACATATATACTGTTTGAATGTATATATTGTTTGAATATACCGTTTGAATGAATTTCCTTGGTTTATACTTTCATCCCATAAGATGGTCTATGCTGGCTAGTTTTTTATCACTTGGACACAAACTAGAGTTGGAAAGAAGGTACCTCAATTGAGAAAATGTCCTTACCAGATTAGTCTGTGGGCAAGCCTGTTGTGTGTTTTCTTGATTAATGATTGATGTGGGAGGCCCAGTTCACTGTGGACAATGCCATCCCCAGACGGGTGATCCTGAAGAATCCAAGAAAGCAGTCTAAGAAAGCATTGGAGAGTAAGAAAGTAAGCAACATTCCTCCATGGCTTCTGCTTCAGTTCCCCCAACAGGTTTCCACCCAGAGTTCCAGTCAATGATGGACTGTAACCTGAAATGAACACTTTCCTCCCCAAGCTGCTTTGGATCATGGTGCTTTATCTTGGTCCAACGAAAATCTCCAAGAGTAAAATATAGTCCTGCATTTAGTAGATTATTCTAAGCTGTTGAGGGGTGTTAATTACACCTTCCTGTGCTACAGTTGTAAGAAGAAAATGAAATATGTAAGAATAATTTAGCAAAAGATAACATTGGTGTCTCTCCTAAAGGTCTTGATAGACCAAAGAATGATTCTCTTCACCTGGAGACAAACCCTTTAAAACATTATAAGCCTACAAAATCCAAAATTTTGTTGCAGTGTCAGAATGTACCATCATTTATCACCAAGGTAGAACTTAAAATATCATCTTCACTGTCTTGTGAAGACTTTGCTCAGTATGGTGTCCAAGCAATACAGATGAAATATGTTCCCCTACCCAGATTGACCCCTTTCAATATTGTCCCTTTGTAGAACAGTAAATAGGAGACTCTGGTGGACGATGATGTCAAGAGAGTGGAGTCATCAAGGGCTTAGTGCCCTTATAAAAGAGTGTTCCCTCTTCCTTCTGACTTGTAAGAACATAGCAAGTAGACATCAATCAAGAACACAGAAACAGCAAATATTAGATATGATGGTGCCTTGGAATTCCCAGCCTCTGTGAACTAAGGAGTAGATTTCTGTATTCTATTAACTATTCATGTCTGAAGTCTTAGTGTAACAGCCAAAACAAGACATTATGTATCTCTGCCTGTTGGGGGAGGTTGCTAGTTTCCCTGCCACCAAGCCTAACAAAATAATGACACAGAAATCTGTATTAATTGCAATACTGTTTGGCCAATAGCTTAAAGCATATTTCTGGCTGACTCTTACATCTTAAATTAACCCATTTCTATTAGTCTATGTATGGCCACGTGTGTGTGGCTTGCTGGCAAGGCTCTGGTGCATCTGTCTCCTGCAGGCAGCTACATGGCTTCTCAAAAACTCCACCTACTCTCTCCTGCCCTATCTGCTTGGAACCCCCACTTTGCCCTATTTTGCTAAGCCACTGGCTGAAACAGATTTAGTCATTAACCAATAAAAGCAACACATAGACAGAAGGACTTCCCACACCAGCTGCCCATCATCATTTGTCACAGGCAGCATCCAAGAATCGACACACACAAACAGATTCACAAGAGTCTCTTAGTGAAACACCAAGATGCCCTTGAAACTAATCCCTAGTTTACAAATCAGCAAAGAGAGTCCCAAGTAGACAAAGCAAATGGGTATATCCCAAGAGGAAGCTGGGTAGAGAAAACAGAGCCTTGACTGCTGTCATCCCTAATACTTGCTACCTAGGTTTTTGTTTTCTTTTCTCATCATACATCTTCTTGACATACAGAAGATTTAGTTACACCCTTTATTACTAATGATCCCTTGGATGGTAAAGCACAGTGACTCTAAATGTGGTTGTCATGGTTCCTACTGGGGAATAAACACATCCATCTGGGGACGCTGAAGTAAGGGAGGCTTCTGAGTAACAGAAACAACTGGCCTTATACCTGTATTTTAAAAAGGCACACATTATAGGCTTAATTAAGGGGAACCTGCTTTTGTTGAAACAAAAGTTTAATTGATAGTAGCTGACTGGTTAAGAGGGATCTTAGAATGGTACCTGACAATAATAATACATCCTCAAAGAACAAAGTAGAATTCTTTTCTTCATCATATCTTTTAGTCAGCTCTCTTTGACTGTGACAAAAATACCTGAGATCAAGAACTTAGAAGACGAAAGGTTTATTTGGGTTCATAGTTTCAGAAGCCTTAGCCCATGGCTGCTTGGTCTAATCACTTTAACTTCTGGCAAAGTTCAACAGAAAATTTGCACACAGACAGTTGGTCTGTGGAAAAAGCGCATCACATCTTGGTAGTTAAGGGGCAAGAGAAGGGGAGGCAATATTCCAATATCCTCTCCAAGGACCCACCTGCAAGTACCTAATAGCAAAACTTTCTTCTATTTCCTAAAGCTGTCTCTCAATAGTACCACTATATGAGGTCCATACTATCAGTACAGAAACTATTATAATAATAATAATAATAATAAT
>LOEQ01000964.1:40087-50116 GCA_001685075.1 Bramus lutescens | reverse complement strand
TACAATTTGTGTGTTGTTATTTCGGGGTATAAGCTAGCCGTGAGGGAGCCAGGCGGAACGAAAAACAGGCCTGCTCCCCTTTCACTACACATTATAATTTTGTCAGTGGTTCTTTTTGTCTTTCTACTTAACAGTGTTTTGGGGTGATATGGTTCAGTCAACATGACTAAGTCTTTTCTCTTCAAAACTTGCAAAGCAAGACCTCTGTGCCTGAAAAATGCACAAATTCACATCTTTATCATCTGCCATTAGAGTCACCATAAGTGCTGTTTCTGTGCAGCTGTAACAGGAGTCCTACAGTCAAATACCCTAGTACTTCAAACGTGCTCAAGAATATGGACTTGGAGCTGTCTCAGACAGAAGGGAGATGAAGTACCTGTCTGTGGCTGGAAAGTCTGCTAACAGGAGGCTCCATCCAGTTGTGGTAGACAGGTGTGAGAACACACACACACACACACACACATGAACACATTCACATGCATGCATACACACACACACATACTTTCACCCACACATGAACTCACACTCATACATACACAGGTTTACAAAAATTCTTCAGAGCTCATCTGGCGTGGATTCCCCTGTCACTGTTGCTTCTGTTAATGATCAAACGGTCCCTTGAACTGTTCCCTGGGATGTTACATGAGAAAGGCCAGCAAACCCACTGTGCCTAGCCCTTCAATTTCAAGTTCCTGACATTTAACACATAAAGGAAAATTCATTTAACATACCGTAAGAGGATGCTGACAAGGAATTTGCTGAAGAAGCACCTCGTCATGATCAGAAGCATGCTAAGACTTGTGCTACGAAAGCAGATAGCATCAATTCCGTTTGCAGTGAGTGGTTTAGATGTATTTTACTTAGCAGAACATTTATCATTTCAAAAGAATCATAAAGTAAGCGTGAAGATGCAGGTGCTGCTCACTAAAGAATTACATAAAATAATTAAAAACAAATTTATCATAGAGCAAACAGATTCTAAACATCCAACCATGAAATAAAATATGACTTTTAAGTTTAAATAATTAGAGTGCTTTACTTAATTGACATGTTCTAAACTAGAAACTGAGCTTTAGGAAGGCTGTTGAATATACTCTTTATTTTCACTATTTTTAAATCTATGTTCCCACTTCCCTCTCCCTCCCCTTCATCTAAACATGGTTATTGTTAAACATGTTTACTCTTTAGACCTATAGGGCAGTGGGCTATACAGCCAGATTTTATTCCTTTTATGTGTGATAACTTTCCATTATAAATTGTCTTATTCCTTCTGGATTTAATTCCAAATAATAATAATAATATCTTCCTTTATGATTCACAGGACCACAATATAAAGTTTCTTAGTAGCAATTAGCTTATACTTGTTGAGCAAATCAGTTATTAAATATTAGCTGAATGGAAGAAAGAAATAAGGTTTCTGTCTCTTATTATGTTTAATAAGCAAAAGTTTTAGGAATAGGACTATGTAAACAATATTGGATTTTACACTGTTAAGGAAATGAATGTAGCTTTTATTTCACTTTGAGTAACAAGTTCAAAGTAATACATTGTGTGATGGTGCAAAGCTTGTTGGTGATAGAAGCAGAATTCAGCTACCAGGGTTGGTTTGCTCCATCATGATAAGAAGTGGAAAGAGGTGGAAGACACTGAGCGGCCATTGCAAGAAGCCACAACCCAGGGTTTGTTCAGTCTCTACTGATCTTGGCATTTCTCTAAAACTTGGGATCCTGCTTATGAATTTTATTTTTTTTCACCCTCCTCTTCTGGGGCTAGGAATTATCCTCGGCTCTTTTTAAAAGGTAACAAAGCAGCTCACTTGGCATCATGAACACCTACCTTTACTCAAAGTTAACCCAGAAGTGAAATTGTACCCCATTTCTGCTCTAGATAAACCTAAGCAGTAATTTCTCTGCTCTTTCACCTTTGCTCTCCAGGAGTTTAAAAACCGTGCACAGCCCATTCACTTCTTTTCATTTTCAGAACTGTTTTAGAAGGTAAAGTGAACATCAATGACTATGCAGAAAATTTTACATGGGTGATATGAGAAATGACTATTTAAAACCATGCAGTATCTATAACATGTATAAATCTACCATAAACATATCGACCAAACAATATTTCACATTATATTGATTTAAATTTTCATCAAACAGAATAGAGTACAATAATTATTTCCATATATAATTTTGCCTATAAAACCAAAGATTGAAATGGGCAAATGGGATATTCTGAGAGTGTTTAAGAACCAGCCTGTGACGATGACTTATAAACCTGTGGAGAAACTAATCAATAGACTGGGATAAAGGAGATGAAATCTGTAAATGTAACAAAGTCTCCAGTAAACTTTCCGAGTGGAACAATGGGTTCTTTTTGTGTAGACTTGCAGGTTAGCATTTAAACTGTTTTTTTTTCATTTTTACATCTTCAAGCATCATCAAGGTATCTAGTTTACATAAAGCATAGTTCACATCAGAATGCAGTATAGGTTCAACTTTAAATACCAAAAAGATGCTTTAGAAATTCTATCATTTTAAAGACTAACACCTGCACATTGAGATAGATAGGAGGAGTGAGAAATAGCTTAGTGGATGAGGTGTTAGTTGTTCAAGAATAAGGACAAGAGTTCAGATCCTTAGCACTCACATATAAACAGAGTAAGAATGGTAGCAACCTGTAACCCAAGTTCACTGAAGGCTGAGATGGGACCCCCTCCCCTGGAGCAAATGGGAGTTTCAGGTTCATGGGGAGACAGTGTAGATATGCCTTTTAAAGAAGGGTCTGAACCTTCCCTACAGGAACAAATGCTGGGCAGCACAGAGGCTCTTCTGCCTTTGAAGAGAAAGCCATTCTGAGACACACTTGTGTGTGGGAACTGATGAGCTTACTCCTACAACCATACAGAACTGAATTCTGTCTGCACTATGAGGGATCATTAGAGGAGATCGAGATGACAGAAAATTCAATCTGTCAACATCTTCACTGAAACTTAACTACAGTGTAAGCTGTGGCTCTTCCACAGACACTGTGGCTAATGGGTGGATGTTGTTATTTTCAGCCCATGTGTCTCTCATAGCTTGTTCCACTGAAAAGAAAACCAGTATTTGTAAATTGCTGATTTGGGGGTTCACAATTTACAGCAAATACTTGCATCTTAGATTGAGCAATGCCAGCCCCACATTCTCCCTGGTGCATATCAAGTGAGATCCAACCTGTGAAACGGTTCCCTCCTTTTAGATTTTTCGAGGTTTATAATCTCAGTTAAGGGGATCAAAAAGTGATGTCATGTTTTCTGACTTCTAAGAAGCCCTGAAAGCTCACTAATACTCTCAGACTTAAAGGTTCTCAGTAACCGCTCTTGACACAAGTGGTCATTGAGATTTTATGAACAGGTGGTAAAGTGGGGGGAGGCAAGGCACAGGCAATGTCTCAGAGTTCCCACATCAAGAGAAGAATCCTGCCTCTCATGGAATACAAGCCTCTCCCTGCTAGGCCCTCTGCCTCACCACCGTGCTTTATAAAACATGCATAACTTCAGCACACCCCCAACAGGCACACACACACACATGCATCTATGTACACACACATACTACCTCCACCTTTTCTCTGCACAATCTGGATGTGCTGCTAGTTCTGATTTGGAGGTGAAAACAAAAGAAAAGTAAATTGACTTCATGTTACACACCAGAGTATCAACACAAAAGAATGACCCAAAAGTGCTGCACAGAGGAACACTTCTTTACTAATATGTGACTCAAGGGTGTTTAGTTGAACATATATGAGATCAGAATGGCTGCACAGGAAAGTACTGACAGGATAACAAATGTACAAACTCTGAACAACAGAGATTGCTTCTTAGTTTGTCTCTCCCTAAGAACAGAAATTGAGAAAAATCAATTCACTACTTTAATATGACATAACTGAGACACCAACCTTACCCCATATTGTTATTATGAAGATTTAAAGAAACACGGTAAAAGCAAAAACAGTTGATGACAGGATTTAAAGTATGTGCACGGTCCTTCTAATCCTCACTCCAACCAACATGATTCTATATAGGATGTTGGCTTTTCCTCAACATCAGATACATGTGAACAATGGCTAATATCTGTAGAGTGATCTCAATTTTGCAATTTCTTTTTTTCAAAATGAGGCAAACTCCAAAACCTTACTAGATGTTGGTATCTAGCTCTGTTGCATGCATGTGTTGACAGTTATTATCATGGGCAGCTCTTATGGGCTATCTCATCTAATTTGTCCATCAGCCTCATGAAGAAAGTATCCGCTGTCACAGGACACCAGTGAGTAAAATAACATGGAGATAAATTAAACGTTCTGATATTGATCATTTGTTATGTCAGTAGCTCAATACTTGAATTCAAAACTTGTGATTTCAATTGCTAAGCTATGCTTCCTGGAGTAATTGCCTGAATTTTTGCTGATGGCCTCATACTCTTCGTCTTCTGTGAGCTGAGCTCCAAGGATACTTTTCTAGGAAACATAATGCAAAGCCTCCTATTAGGAGTTTCTTGTATGGTTCATGAAGCTCTTTGGAAGGCAAACTTTGTGGCCTCATCTTTACTTCTTCTCCCATTCCCCAGCCCAGAAAGCATGGAAAATTCATCATTTTTCAAATGAAGACTCAAGATTTGTCTTCATCAAAAACTATATTAAACTATAACATTACCACACATTTGCCAAGACTGGTTTTTTAATATACACCCAACTTGAAGGATAAAGGTGTTTCTCTCTGGCTAACAGCATTGTGAAGTTGAAGGAATTGGTACTTAAAAGGATGTCCTAATTCTTTCTTTGCTACAGTAAAATTAGCTGCATTCATCATGTTTACAAAGAAGCAGTGTGCATGTTATGCCAGTCTTTTAGAAGATGCTCCCTACTCCATGCAAAACGGACTCCAAAAGAAATGAATCTGGAGATAGTGAAGGGGTTCCCCAAATGCCAGCTGGAGAAATGTGGTAAGAATGAGGTAAGTAATGAGCTGGAAGAAAGCTGCAAAATCTAACATGAAGTGAGGCAAATTTTTAGGAAGACTCATTTTCTTTACTGGGAAACAGAATAGAGAATATCACTATTTACCAAAGTACAAGTGAGACAAGTTTCCTCTGCTCCAAGCCATAGGGAAAGCTCTGTACAGTATCTGTGTCAAATATGGGTATTTTAATAAGAAAAGACTATTAAAATGAAAGAGATTACATTATTGATAGACTTCACTGTAAGAATCATTAAATTTAAAAAAACGAAAAGAAAATGTCAGGTATGGTTCCATACATCCATACATCTGTCATCTCAGCACCCTTGGGAGGCAGAGGCATTCAGATCTTTGTGAACTCAAGGTTAGCCTGCCCTACATAGTCAGTTACAGGCCACCAACAGCTGTGTAGTAAGACCTGGCCTCAAAATGAAAGAGGAGAAGGAAGAAAGGAGAAGAGAGGAAGTGGTAGTAATAGGGAAAAGGGTGGTGGAGTGGTCGAGACTAGAGTCAGAGATTTGAGGTCCACAGAAAATCATGGTCAACACATTCTATGTAGCTGCTGAGCCTTGACAAGTGAATTTTTGTGGAAACAAAGAAAAAAGTTCATGTGACTCCCTGGGTGGTACAGTGGAGGGATCAGCTCTACCTCTATTCAAGTCCTGTTGAGAAAGTTCTGGTGCACCAGAAGCTCCCTCTTAAGCTGTAGGGAGGTGTGCTGAGTGCTATAGCCCTTAACTGTCAATCACCCTTGCTTTCTGCTTCAACTTTGTTTAAAATGATGGCCTTTTAGGCAAAGTTCTATCCAGGTCCTCATACTCCAATTAGAGACTATTCTGAGGGATCGTCTTATCTTTGGTGCTGTAAGGCATTGGTCTAGAATTCAGTCCAGATAGTGAAACTCCCTTCATCCAGTCTCAGTCACTGATCCCAATGGCATGGCTAATACCTTCATTCTCCTACTCCACCACTTTTTGCTTCCAAAGGAATCTAACCATTGGCAAGTCCTTATTCCAAACTAGTCAGGCGTGATATAGCTTGCAAAAAGTTCCATTCCATGTTTCTGTCTCTTATAATAACCGCTGCCTGTATGTTTCATTCAAAATTCCACGGAGCTATTATCTGTCTCAATGTCTCACAATTTCAATACTGTTGACATACTTAGTCTGAATAAGTTCCTTGTAATGAGAGGCTGTCCTGAGGTGTGGGAAATGTCAAGCAGCATCCCAGAGCCTAGTATCTAAGCAAAACCCTTCCCCAAGTTGTAACAATTAAAAGTACCTCTAAATGTCAAATATCTCTGGAGACTGAGGATTTATTCCCGTTGTAAGTCATGTTCTATCATATGAAGCAAAAGAGGGTGTTGGTATTGGTAGTGGCAATGATCTGTACCCATTCTCCAATGACATTGTTTGAGCAGTACAAAAACCTTCAGGTACACAGGGATTGAGAGTGAAAGCGGACATTTCTAATGACACTAAACTGCACAACTATAAACTTAATCACCTGAAAAGGACACCTACCTTGGCACCTTCCAAAACTATTGTGTCAGGTCAAGCTTGGAGAGACATCAACTTATAGTTTTACAAGCACCATGTGGAAAGTGAATGATAAATTATACTTAAGCATATACCCTAACACTTGAGCTACAGCCCAACTCGCACATCCACATATATTACAGAGAAATGGCAGTGATCTGATCTTCATATGCTCTGGGGGATTCTGATACATGAGGTTTAGTTGTTCAAGATCTATGAAATGGAATTATGACATGTTCCCAATATTTTACAATTTTTAGCCATTAAAAACAGGCAAGTTCACATGAGTCAATCAAACATCTGTCCAAGAACCCATGCTAATTAAGATCATAGATACAGAATATCATTTTCACAAACACCCTATTGGATGATGATTGCCTTGAAAACTTCTAGGTTCCACCAACCTAAAAAGGAAACACTTGCATGAGCCATTAGTGCTTTTTCCAGGAAGCCACATGAAAAATAACACATCGGGCCTTGTAGTTCTTTATTTTCCAGTGAAGAAGACTGTCGGGAAATGTCTCTTTCCAATGCTTTGGGACAGAAAGGAATGTGGGAAGGACTGGGTGTGTGAGAAGAGCAATAAGGAACAATGGGCTCAGTCTCCCCTCTTGTGCTTGACTCACTGTTTTCAATAATGCATGCAAGTGTAATTTTGAACTGACATGCGATTGCCCAGCCCACTGTTATCTAAACTGAGAAATAAAAACCCCATGTAGGGTCTTTCCGTACACTGTAAAATCTCTAAGCTTACAACTTATTGTCATAATCTGCTCTTGATCTAACAGGATCCTCTCTTAGTGGTACATATAACACACATAAGTAATTTAGAGTCAAGCATAAGAAAGAAGTGTTATTTCCAGAATCTCCTCAGGAAACTATTAAATTTAATGAAGATCATTGCTATTTCCTGATTTCTAGCTCCACCATAAGTTACTGGAAAATAATTCATAGGGACTTTCAAAAAATTGAAAATGTCCCAATCACCAACATGTAGGGTCTTTCGCTATAGTGTATATAAGCAAATGGGCATATTTTTATATATGTATGTTTAAATAATGTAGATATGTATATATGCATATACATAAAATTCAAAGAGCCAAGTATTTTGCTGTTTAATGAAGTTCATTACAAATGTGGATATGACACAGTCCTGAACTTCAAATGTGTATTATAAAACAATAAATCCAGAAAAATTGAACCCTAATTTTCAAATGATTCTAGGTCAGAATGCTGTATTGGGTATGATAAGGACTCAAGGAATCCTCATATCTACCATGAGATTTGGCACTGGAAAATTAGGTGATAACTGTTAGGTATATTAACAATGGGAGGAATCTGAGCTGAGTTTTAAGGGCCAGAAAGAATTTACCGTACTGACCAAGCGTCAACACAAGACAGCACTCTAGTCGGAGGGAATTCAATGGGTAGGGAATAGAGACAGACCTGGGCACGTCCCAGAATCCAGACTAATCTAAGGTAGGAGCAAGAATCTTGATCGGAAGTTTGATGCTGGAGTTCTTATATCTTGCACTATTTCCATATTCCTCAGTCTCCATTTCACCGGTCCATCAATGTCTCAAATATCCCTTATTACCTACCATATATGGCCTATAGTGAGTTCTTCCAGAAAGAAAAACAAACCCCTGCATCACCTATGCCTCTTCATCCCTATCTGTATAACACTCCCTTCATAAGACACGTACTCTTAACAAAGACAAATAAGGTACTAAATTATAGGGACATAGTACAATGTTCAGTAAAGCTGCTATGAGATCCTACACACAATCTTTTTTGTACGTCATTGTAGACTTCTCAGAGCCCCCTTTTCTGCTAGCAAACTGTTGGACACCTCTGTCCTCTATGACTCTGCCTCATTTTCTTTAGTAACTTTCTCTCAGTTAAGCACCCTGGTCTCAAAACACACTACCCTGAGTCCCCTGGGAATTTTAGCCGATTATGTTACTATGTCTGGCTTATCTGTATGCGGGTATAGAAAACAATTGAAATTGGTGTGGCAGGAATTCAAGCTGATCCTAACTAGAGTTCATAACACAGGGATACATACACCTGTGTGGACCAATAGAACTTCAGTCTCCCCACCCCCACCCCAATACTGGCATCACTGTGCTCTGTCTTGTTTATATATTCAGTCTCAGAACTCAGCACATAGCAAATCTCCAACAACTTTCCTGAGGAAATGCAGAACCAATTTTCTCTAATATGGACACATTCTTCACTCTGCCTTCCCTGCCAGGGTGTTACAAGAGTCAATTACTTGGCAAGTTCTTGGAAATTGTCTAATGCTCTCCTGAGAAGCATTGCTTCTCTGGGAAGAATGAGTCTAAATTAGAACATCGGCTTGTTCTCCAGCGCCTCTACTTGCTTCAGCCTCATGATGTGTTAACCCCTCCAAAAACATATGGCAGGTTAGATGCTGAAGGCAGAAACCAAAAAGACATTATAATGAGCACACAGGTTATTCTTATGAGTACTGATGTAGACTGTTATATGCAAGGTGTCTTCTCCGTTGTATATTGATATTAGTTAAAAATACCAGATTCTTATCTGAATATCACTTTTAATGGAAATACAGTCTACATTTTGGGTGATTTTGCATTTGCTTATTTGAGTGGCTTTGAGTTTGAGTATTGTTCTTAGTTGGTCTTTTAACATGTTAGCTGTCAAGATCATTTCTGAATTAGCTGTCCACACTGTGAGCCCATCAGATATAAAATAATAGAAATGGGTTAATTTAAGATGTAAGAGATAGCTAGAAATAAAACCACTGGCCAAACAGCACTGCAAATAATATAGCTTCTGTGTGCTTATTTTGATTCTGGGAATGAGTAGCCTCTGCCAACAGATTGGCATGCCAACCTGGGTCAACGACATTAACATAAAACCTGAGAAAGCATGGAAAGGAATCCTAGACAGAAAAGAATAGAGTTAAGCATGGCTTATTGGTAGCCAGCATTTTTTTTCCAGATGGGCTCTGTTTGCTGGCAGCAAGCAGGAGGGCCAAAGCTCCTTTAACAGGTTTTCTGACTCAGCTTTAGTGGCAAAAACTGCATGGCTTCTTTAAAAACAACTTCCTGGTTCATACTGCCAGTATGAATCCTGCCTCTCTCAGGAGGCTGTGCACTTGAATGGGGTTTGTGAATAGAGTGCTACAAGTTGCTTACTGGCCACATAGACCTGCTGTGTGCCTGAAAATGAGGCAATGCACATGCATGGCTCTCAGAGGCAGCAAACCTAGGCAGTGTCAACAGGAAGAACCTTGGAGTTGATCATAGCCGTGCCCACTTAGCATTTAAAAAAATAAAGCAGTCCTATTCAGAAAAGGATTACAGATATACAATAAAGACAGATTCAGGATGTCATTGTTTTTTATTGCTGAGTAGTGCTTTAATGTGTAAATGTGCCACATTTTCATCATCCATTATTCGGTTGAAGAGCATCTAGGTTGTTTCCAGGTTCTAGCTATTACAAATAATGCTGCTA
>LOEQ01000964.1:6818-17644 GCA_001685075.1 Bramus lutescens | reverse complement strand
GCTCCCTCAATCAAGATATCTCTTTTCTTGCTCTCATCTCTGTCCTTCCTCCATATTGACTATCCTATTCCCTCAAGTTCTCCTCATTCCTCCCCTTCTCTCCTTCTCATACCCTTCCACCATCCCTTTTCTCCCCACCTCCATGCTCCCAATTTTGACAGGTGATCTTGTCTGTTTCCACTTTCCAGGTGGATCTATATATGGTTTTTGTAGGGTTCACTTTATTACTTAGCTTCTCTAGGATCATGAACTCTATAAGCTCCATATCCTTTGTTTATAGCTAGTATCCACTTATGAGTGAGTACATACCATAGTCAGGTTTTTGGGTCTGAGTTACCTCACTCAGGATAGTGCTTTCTATCCATTTGCATGCAAAATTCAAGATGTCAATTGTTTTGTTTTGTTTGTTTTTTATTTATTTATTTTTTACAGCTGAGTAGTATTCTAATGTGTAAATTCCAACATTTTTTCTATCCACTCTTTGGATGAGGGGCATCTATGTTGTATCCAGGTGCTGGCTATTACAAATAATGCTGCTATGAACATGGTTAACAAATGTCCTTGTAGTATGATTGAGCATCTTTTGGGTATATGCCCAATAGTGATATTTCTGGGTCCTGAGGTAGGTTGATTCCCAATTTTCTGAGAAACAGCCATATTGATTTCCAAAGTAGTTGTACAAATTTGCATTCCCACCAGCAATGGATGAGTGTTCCCCTTACTCCATATCCTCTCCAGTATAAGCTACCATTGGTGTTTTTGATCTTAGCCATTCGGACAGGTGATCTTAGCCATTCTGACAAGTATCTTTTGGCCATTTAAGATTCTTCTGTTGAGAATTCTGTGGTTATTTCTGTACCTCATTTTTAACTGGGTTATTTAGAATTTTAATGTCTAATTTCTTGAGTTATTTATNTTCTTCTACATGTTGACATCCAGTAATGCCAGCACCATTTGTTGAAGATACTTTTTTTTCCATTGTATAATTTTAGCTTCTTTGTTAAAAATCAGCTGTTCATGGGTGTGTGAATTAATATCTGGGTCTTTGATTCAATTCCATTAGTCAACTTCTCTGTTTTTATGCCAGTACCAAGCTGTTTTCATTACTGTAGCTCTGTAATGGAGCTTGATGTCAGAGATGGTGATGCCTCCAGAAGTTCTTTTATTCTACAGGATTGTTTTGACTATCCTGGTTTTTTTGTCTTTCCATATGAAGTTGAGTATTGTTCTTTTAAGATATGTAAAGAATTGTGTTGAGATTTTGATGAGCATTTCATTGAATGTATAGATTGCTTTTGGTAGTATTGCCATTTTTACTATGTTGATCCTTCCTAATCAAGAGCATGGGAAATCTTTCAATTTTCTGTTATTATCTTCAATTTCTTTCTTCAAAGACTTAAAATTCTTGTCAAATAAGTCTTTCACTTCTTTGGTTAGTATTACCCCAAGATATTTCATGTTATTTGTGGCTATTGTGAAAGGTGATGTTTCTCTGATTTCCTTCTCAGCTTCTTTGTCATTTGTGTATAAGAAAGCTACTGATTTTTTTTTAGTTGATCTTGTATCCTGCCACATCACTGAAGGTATTTATCAGCTGTAGGAGTTCTTTGGTAGTTTTGGGCATAACTTATATATACTATCATATCATCTGCAAATAGTGAACATTTGGCTTCTTACTTTCCAATTTGAATCCCCTTGACCTTCTTTTATTGTCTTATAGCTATAGCCAAAACTTCAATAACTATGTTGAAGAGATATGGAGATAGTGGACAGCCTTGTCTTGTTCCTGATTTTAGTGGAATTGCTGTGAGTTTCTTGATGTTGAACATTTAACTTGATGTTGGCTGTCAGCTTGCTGTATATTCCTTTTATTATATTTAGATACATTCCTTGTATCCCTGATCTCTCCAAAGCCTTTATCATGAATGGGTGTTGGATTTTGTTGAATGCTTTTTTTTTAGCATCTAATGAAATGATCATTTTTTTTCAGTTTATTTATATGATGTATTCCATTGATAGATTTTCGTATGAACTTGGTCGGGACGTAGAGACCCTACTTCGACTCAACTAGTACCAGGATGATTTTTTTAATGTGTTCTTGAATTCGGTTTGCCAGTATTTTATTGAGTATTTTTGCATCCATGTTCGTGAGTGAGATTGGTCTGTAATTTTCTTTCTTGGTTGAGTCTTTGTGTGGTTTTGGTATCAGGATAAAAAGAGTTTGGCAAGGTTCCTGTTGTTTCTATTATGTAGAACACATCGGGAGTTTGAATGAGACGGTCCCCCACAGGTTCACGTGTTTGCATACTTACTCTCCATTTGGTGGTGCTTTTGGTGGATATTTAATAGGTATGGTCTTTTGGGAGGGAGTATGTCATTGGAGATGGCTTAAAAACTCATACCACTTCCACCTGCTTTCTCTCTCCTTGTGCTACAGGCTTTTAAAGATGTAAGCTGTCAACTTCCTGATTCTGTTGTCATTCTCCCACTTGGCCATCATGGACTCTCACCTTTCTGGAACAGTAAACCCAAATAAACTCTTTCTATAACTGACCTTGATCATGGCATTTTATCATAGTCAGAGAAAAGCTCTGCAATACAGTTGATGGTATTTTCCTCAGCAAATGTTCTTAAGGATGCAAATGTATGTGGAAGATACCAAAAGAATTTTGAGAAAGGGAAGAGGGTAAAAAGAGAGGGGCACAAATTAAATATCAACTAACATCTGAAACATTTACTTACTTATTGCACAAGACCATCCCAAAAACTCAATATAGAACTATAACTGTTTCTCAAAAGTAAATTGAAGTTTAGAGAAATTAGCCACTTTATGTTCATTTACCATATACACAAAAGCAGGTTCCCCAAGATCCCAATGGCAACAAATGGGCACATCACATATAAATTTTAGTTGTGGAATATTTAACTATGTGTTACGTTTATTTAAGATGTAGAATATTACTTTAAGTATGTGAAAGTATGTTACATTTGTTTCACCTTGCCTGCCTAAGGCACCTAAATGGCCTAATAAAAAAACCAAATATCCCATAGCTAGGCAGAAGAGAATGAGTAGGAGGAATAATCTAGGCTACAGAGTAGAGAAGAAGGAGGAGAGAATAATGAAGAGAGGGACATGCCCTGGGGCCAGAAGCCAGGCAGTCACTAGCCAGACATGAGAAGCAGTGAAAGTAAAATACACAAAAGGAAAGAAAGGCAAAACGTTGATGAAGAGGTTAAGTTATAAGAGCTAGCAAGAAAAAAGCCTAAGTTAAGGCTGAGCATTCATAGCTAATATTAAATCTCTGTGTCATGATTTAGGAGCTGGCTGGTGGCCCTAAAGCTTTCTACACATCTGAATCAGGATATCTGTTTACAGGCATGTGAATGGATGTTCCTTATTTTTAAAAGATCATAAGCTATACTGGTCAAGTAGATTCTGTTGCTATCTGCCCATTGAAACCCCAAAAGAGATACTGGACAACCTGATTCTGCCCATTTCTGGCTCTCACCGGCTATACAGCCCCTAACACCTCTCTACTTCTACTCGGGAAATGCAACAGCAAAATCTCCATGGTTTCTAAGGTTCTTTGCGACTCAGACGTTTTATGATTATTCTTTCCGCCCAAAGATCTCTGCTGGCAGTACAGAGCAAAGACAGAGCACATATGTAGGAGAGTTACTCCGTTTATATTAAATTCCACATTCCTGCAGGGCTATGTAATGTCTGTTGCCCTTCAGTCGACTCCATACACCAATGTTTGTTTACAGTCATCGGAGCATGAACGGCTATTTTTAAACCTGGCTTTTCATGTAAGAAGGTTAAAACTCAAAGTGAATTTGATTTGTTGAAGAACTCAAATCCTCAGGATTATGGCAGGAAGAAAGAGAAATGTAAGTCACTTTAATTACCCTTTGGCTCTTCTCTCCCCACTCCCATCCCATGACTCTCTTAACAAAGATGCCATTGGTTAGGCTGATTGTATCCAGGGCAGAAAAAATGTTTACACTGGCTGCTGATAACCAAGGGTCTTTGGGTTGTTTACTTTACATTTTCTTTGGAAACAACAGGAAAGAAATCTTTTAACAGGCAGCTGGCTGGGGAGGCAGAAAATCCAAGGATTTGTACAACTGCCTGGAGTGAAGTATCTAGAAGTTTTATTCTTCTGAGATTTTAAGTTATGTTCTCCTTTAGCAAATACAGGCTTTGAAGTCACACAGATGTCAATCCCCAACTTATTAGTAAGCTGGCAGAAAGCCTGGCTCACTCTGTCACTAACATGGGCTTTTTCTGAACTTCCTTCATAACCTGGAACCCATCTGTGGACTCCAGCATGCAACATCAGTTCCAAGAGACATGGGTTTGGTTGGTCATCTCCCTTGGTTCTCTCCCTGTTGCCAGAGCCTAGGAAATGTTTCAACCATAATAGTTTACATATTGCATGGCTTACTGGGGGTGTCCAATCCTGGAGCACTTACATCATAGAGAGTTCAACAAGCGTTTTAAAGGGCTACTACATGCGGTAAGAAATGACTACTGATGGCTATGGAGTCTGTTTGAGGAGTGGATAAAAAATGTTCTAGAACTGATTATGGTGTTGGTTATACAACTTTATGAACATAATAAAATTACTTAATTGTACCACATAAACAAGAATATGTCTTAGTAAGTGAACCACATCTCCAGGAAGCTATTTTTGAAAGGAATCTTCTTTAACAGCCCAAATTGAACACATCGATCAGTACCCATAGTAAGACTGGAAACTGACAGCCATGGTTTCAGTAAATGATTGAGCAGCTGGTAACTTGGTGAACTGGAGAAAGGGGTGAAGAAGAAAGAATACTGTGTCACATCCAAGAAAGAGATGCTCACACTATTGTCTTTTACTTAAAGCACAGCTTTTTCTCTTCCTGAACTGTCAAAACAGCCTGATGCAGATGAGGGACATATGGACAGCCAGCGGGTCACAAACCTGAGTCTTTTCCTAATCTTCTGACTCACACTGCACACCGTCATGGCAGGCGTTCAGGAGGAACTTGACCTTCAACATAGCTTCATGAAGTTTCACCTCAGCGAGAAATTCCCAAGTCCTGGCTATCTGGTGAACTCATATCAGAAATCACATGATGTGCATATAACATGCTCACATCATGACTATTTTAAACCCACAATTCGTGCGCTAAAAAATGTTTGCCATCCAGTGTTCACCAGATATTGTGTGTGTTGTGTGCAGATTGAGAGAACAGACCACAGGCTAAGAGGACCTACCTTATGCTGTGTACACTAGAAATACTGCTTGAGGCAGTTACTGCAGTTGTACTGACAGCCATTTAAAGGGAAAGCAACAGTTATAATTTGATGGGAAAACCAATACAGAATGGTCAAGGAAGTCACTTAGACTCTCCATAGATGGAAGTGAAAATTTTGACCTTATGATGAGGTGATTTGCTCCAAGCCCAATGCTGTTAGCTCTGCTCTGAATAGTGTGGGTTTTCCAAAGGAAGAATTAATCATTGAATGAATTATGGTCTGGTTCAGGGCTCTGTACATGAAGGGTAATGGATACAATAACTTTTCATGTTCCCAGATCTGGGTAGGTCTCACACAAATATAACATATCTTCCAACCCGCCTCTCTCTCTCTCTCTCTCCCTCTCTTTCTCTCTCCCCTTCCTCCTTTCTCTCTTCATTCCCTTCCCTGCTCCCCCACCTCTCTGACACACAACTTTAAAATATCTTCCCAGCCCACCGAGCTACCATGGAGACTTGAAAGCAAGTGGCCCAGCTAAGAGATCTTATCAAGCGGTTTTTAGGGAGGGTTCCTTTCCTGAAGGGCAACTGTAAAGAGTGGGTCAAAATGAGCACTTCCCAATGCTGAAGAAAGTCAGACATCCGGAGGCACTGAAATTTCTCAACAGATTCCTCCTTTGTCCATGCCAAAAGTCACCCTGAGTGAAAGCTCATTCATTGCTTGTCAGACATTACCTCTCAGTGGCCAACGGCTTCTTGCAGACTTCCGTTTTCCTTAGCTCTCCAACAGTGTTTTCTTCAGTCACAATATACAGAGATAGTATACGTATCTCTCAGAGATGGTTAGTTTTAATCATCAACCCAACACAGCTTAGAATCATTCAGAAAGAAAGTCTCAAATGAAGGATTGCTTCTATCAGGTTGGCCCATGGGCATGTCTATGAAGGATTGTCCTAATTAGCTTAATAGGTGTGAAAGAAGACCTAGCCCATTGCAGGCAGCACCATCCCAAGGCAGTGGGTTCCAAGAAGATTATGGAAGAGCGGAGAAAGCAAGCAAGCAGGCCTGGCCTGTGTGCATTCATTTCTTTCTGCTCTTGACTGTGGATGTGTTGTGCCCAGGTGTTTGAAGTTCCTACCTTGACCCCCCCACACACACACACACAATGATGGACTTTAGGAACTGTAAACTGAAACATTCCCTCTTCTCCCCTAAGTAGGTTTTTGTCAAGGTGTTTTATGGCAGCAACAGAAATGAAGCTAGGATAACACCCTTGAAAAAACTTTTAGAAAGACAGCCAGTAGGGCAGGTCAATGGACAAAAGTCCTTACCACTGAGCCTGAGTTCCTGAGTTTTGTCTTAGGATGCCCATGATTCAAAGGAAGAACTGATTCAAGCAAGTTGTCCTCCGTCCTTCACAGATGCTCCACTGCACAGCATGTGCAAGCGTTTTCACAAGACACACAAGTAAACAAAGATGAGGTGGGGTTTTTTGTTTGGGAGGGTTGGGGGGGTAACTGCTAACAAGAATGTTCTGACTAAATATCTCGTGGGTAATTTATTTCAATTTACAATTGTTGTTGTTGAACGTAGCAGTTCCTATGTGGAATGGAGTCACTGCTGGTGTATTATCTCCATAGAGGGTGACTGAGATAAGCTGGGATAGCCTGGGCTGTCAATTGTTTGAAAGCTTACTCCAGGTAGTACTAGTGCATAGCCAAGTTCAGGAACTTTGGCAATATTTATCTCACCATAAGATAATTACCCAACTCCAGGGAGAGAGTACTATAGCCCTTAATATCCAATCCAGACTTGTTTTATTCATAGCTCTTCGAAGATAAAGGCAGATGGGGTGACCTAATAAAATATTACTGAACTAGCCATCATTTGGGGGGACTTACAACACAATAATTTGACTTAGCTGGGTGCTGAGAGTCGGTATGAATAATTGCATCTTAGTACAGTACGAGGTAGAAGAAAGGATTGGAAAAAGGATTTGCCCTCCAGTTCTGTGTTTTACAGAGTTGCAAAATCAAAACAAAACTCACACAGGCATCAAGGGGAGTACATGAGCCTACAACAAAAACCTGCTTTCCATGATGGTTTGATTATTACTACTGAATGATCATCTTGTGACAAACCAAACTGGGAGGATATGAAGTGGTTGGTTTATTTAGTAGATCTAGTGCCACTGAGAAAGTTTGTCTAATCTGAGAAAGGAATGTCAGAGTTGGTGTGCAATTGTAGTTATATGGGTGATTATTAGAATTATAGCACTCAAGGGCTGCTTATCTCTTAGCTTTCTTCTCTCAGGCTTAGACCGGTGATAGTCAGGTGTGGATGGTTAGGGATTCTATCTTCTCTTCTCATTCTTCCATTCATTCCATCTGGTTAAAACGGTATTTAGATTGGGAGATTTTTATGAGACCTAACCTTTGCCCATTATCTGTATATACAAATAAATATTTTATTTGTGTTAGCATGTGATTATCAGAATGTCTGAGCTACTTGTTATCAGAAGTTCTATATCAACTACAATCCTAAATCTCCAACTTCTTTCTAGCTTTGGCCAAACAACCTTCCTCTGAGGTCCGTCGAGCACTTTTCAATTATATTCAGTTTAATTTCAATTGCTATTTTTTCCTCATGCAGAATCCTGTGGGTGAAATGGCAATTGGTTGGTGTGATTTTCAAACAGTTGGGTCAATGACCATAGTAGGATTGAAATCTTGCCCTTCAACTATGCTGTAAATATTTAATAGTATTTGCTATACTTATGGGAGCCATACTAGATGCCTATGACGTAACACAAACCAGGCAAAATTCTTATCTTTTAAGGAATTGAAAATGGAAGTTGTAAATACATGGTCAAAACACTAGCTTTGACTGTTCTTTGCACAGTAGTAAGTGGTGTAGAAATGCAGGAAGAATTTCAGTAATATTTAGAATACTTAGTGATAGCATCAGTGATCCCACTTTTGAACTTAGTAAGGAAAGCTAAGTTCCAACCATAGCTACATTTAAAGAACAGTCTAGAAAACATAAAGTGCTTCCATGTGGATTTTTATTAATATCAGCTTCAAAACTATTGGGAAATTGTTCCTCTCGTCCACTCCTATATTCCTGAAAACTTTTGTAAGACATAGAATCTGATATGCCCAAATTTAAGGGTGAAGGAAAAAAGGAAGCATGCCAGCAATGGGAATAAATACACAGAGAGAGCACATTCAGACCAGATTATCCTGGGATTTTGAATTTTGGATTCTCTAAGACAGGATTTCAATAAAGTCTTCCAATGACTCTGCTGGGAAGATGCCTTAGTCTGTCCTAGATATAACCCCTAGTACGGCATTTAGTACTCTTGTAAATGCCCCATAGCTCAGGATCTGGTTCACATCTTTGTAGGCTATCTAAAAAGGAAAAGAGAGAGAGAAAATCCATCAAACTATACATTAGCTGAGACTGTTAAAGAGCTAGAATAATGATAGTTGATTAATTTATGAGAAGTTACTATTGCAGAAACAATAGTTGCTTTTCATGGCCAAACTGTTCTTTTGGCAATTTAGCAAATTACAGTGACTAATAAATTGTCATGGTGACCAGAAAACTCATGTCCCTAACATGAGACTATTTCTGTCAGCACAAGAAATCATGGCAGAGGGTTTGGTGAGTCTAAAATCAGATGTAAAAAATCTAGGGGTGAAATGATGAATGGATCTCTGATGTAGGAGGGTCATCTGTCTATGTGTTACTTTCATTGGTTAATAAAAAAACTGCCTTGGNAAGCTAGCCGTGCGGGAGCTGGGCTGGACGAAAAGCAGGGCCCGTGCTCCCCTCATTTACTACAGATCTCAGAGAAGAATTCCTGGTTCATCTGTTCCCTTGGGACATTTGTGACAATGGGCACAAAATGGGCAACATAACTTTACCGCCTTACCAATAGACTCATAAAAAGAACCAAAATAACCAAAGGCCATCAACCACAACACTACTTCCTGGACTGCATTTCCCTTTTTATTTCCAGTTTCTATTTAAGCAAGTCATAGTCACATGTTGTCCAGCTGGTGGATGAAACTATACATTCATCAAGCTTGTAAACGTACAGAAATAACCAATGACTAATTTCTAAAGAAATTACCATTGCAGAAATTTCAGTATTCATTTTCTCTATTCCCTTTCCCTTTTAAAGTTTCATTAAATAGAATTATTTTGCATAGAACTGAGTTATGTAAGGACACTTCTATACAAGTAATACTGTATGTGGGATATGTTATTCCCATGTTTCCCTATGCTCAACTTTCTCACCCATTCCTCTTTCTACAAGTTCCCTTTGTTTCTCTAGAGTCTAGACAGCTCGACAATAATTAGTTCTCATGACCAGCCTGCTCTGTCTCATATTGTTAATTATATGCTTTCAAAGGGATCATGACAACTTTATTTGAGAGCCAACTGTGGATTCATCATGTAGATATTCCCACTTATCAGTTACATGAGAGTCACTTGTTTTGTTTATTTCTCTGATTATTTGTAAATGTAGTCATAAAGACAATAAATGACCTATCCCAGTGAACACAGCAGTAGAGGATAAAATGAAGATTTTACTACCTAAGTCATTTCAAATGCATCTGAGACAGCCCATTGGATGTTGACTTCCAATACCATCAACTCATGAGAAAAAAATCATTCACCTTTAGGCTAGAGATGGTAATGCACACCTTTGAACCCAGAAGTTGGGAATGGCAGTCAAGTCTCTGTGATTTTGAGGCCAGCTTGGTCTACATAGTGAGTTATAGTGAGTTCCAGGACAGCTACAAAGTAAGACCCCATCGCAAAAAAATATATTCATATTTTACCAGATTACTAAAAATTCTCAGAAGCTGGGACTAGTTGTGTCAGATGGTATGAACCACAAGGGTTCTCAAATGGTAGTATCATGTGAGATAGGGTGAACCAAAGTTTAGGAGATGGGTGGGATTGAATTGAAAAACATTTCCTTTCCTCAAATGCTAGAGCACAGAGAGAGCAAACAAACATATGGCATGCAAGTCACAGCCTCCTCCACAGACATAGCCGAATTATTTTACAATAAGCCCAGATATAACCCCAATGCCTTTCAAAACACAGCAACGTGCAACAACTTACAGTCAGTCATAATTAACGGCAAGATAGACTACATTCTCCATGCCTGAATTGGAAGCTAAATCTACAAGGCATTGAATAGACTCAATCTACTGATCTCTCTAGTAGGAAAAAAATGATAAATAAAATGAAATGAAGTAAATGTTACTGCCTGGTAAAATTCATAAGAACCCAATTTAAGCACTATTTTTTTTTAATGTTCTTACTTCCTTTCTCCTTTCTTTTCCTCTCTCCCATCTCTTTTTTTTCTTTCTTCATATGTATGTGATAGACATACAGACAGGTGAAAGATGATAGATATTAGATAGACAGATAGAGGATGGATAGATAAATGATAGATGATAGATAGATAAATGATAGATAGATAGATAGATAGAAAGAAAACGGTTACATAGATAGATAGATAGATAGATAGATAGATAGATAGATAGATAGATAGA
>LOEQ01000963.1:572773-583055 GCA_001685075.1 Bramus lutescens | reverse complement strand
ACCGCCCCCCCCCCAGTAAATTAAAACTTTTTCTTATTTTATTTCACTTTTATTGAAGATGATTGACAAATAAAAATTATATGTAATTCAAGGTGTATATTTTGAAGATTTGACCGACATTGTGCACTGGCATTACAATCAAATGAATTAGCCCACCCTTCACCATGTCTAGTTACCACTTTGTCTGTGTGTGGAAAGTAGGCTGAGGACCCGTAAGGTGCACGCTTGGCAAATTTTAAGGAAACAGGAGAGTGTAGTGAGCTGTAGTCGTGGTGCTGTGTGTTTGATCAGCAGAACATTCGTTTTATGATGGGACACTCACGCCGTCGAAGGGATCCTGCCATTTCCTTTCAACACCATTTTACTCTCTAACTCCAGAATTTGAGGTTGTTTTTAGGTTACACATACGACTGAGCTCATACTACATGGGCTTTCCTGGGTCTGCCTTCTTTTATCTGGCATAATTTGTTCTAGGCTCATCCGTATCGTCACCGTTTGCAGGGTTTCCTTTTGTCGGGGTGACTGTCACACCACGGTTTGGTTGTGTATATGCGTGTGTCATATGTAACTCACAATACTGTAGTGTGTAGGCTCCACTCTTGCTGTCTCTTAGCCCTTTGGCCACAGCTTAAATAAAGGGACTCATGTCCTCAGCTGTCCTCAGGGTCACTCTGTAGCAGAGGCTGGTTTTAAATTCCTGGCCCTTGACTCTCTACCTCCCATGCTGGGATTACAGGTGTGTGCTAGCGTACCCCACATCATTGTGGTTTTCGTTCTCATTTTCTGGATCTTTCTGTTGGCCATTTATGCTCCTTCTTTGGAAAACTATCTTTCTTCACTTCTGTTGTTTTTTTTCTTAAAGTGTATTGAGTTGTATGAGTTCCTCTTATATTTTGAACATTAACCACTTTTTGAATATGTGACTTACAGAAGTTCTCTATGCTTTCCTGGGCTGTTCGCTTCATTTTGCTTGGTTCCTTCGTGGAGCAGAAGCCCTTTGGTGTGGCATAGCTCCGCTTATTTGGACTGGATTTGATATACTTTTAATATCATATTCCAAGAAACTCTGCCTAGATTGACTTTGATTATTTTATAATTTGAGGACTTATATTAAAGATCTTAATCTGTTTTGGGTTAATCTTTATGCATGCAACCAACTAAAAGTGCAGTTTTATTCCCTGACATGTGGCTTTCCAGTTTTTCCTAGTACCATTGCTGGAGAGGAGAACGTTTCCCTGTGTGTGTCCTTTCCCTTCCTGGCTGTGTGTCATGGCGTTACTAATAATAGCTGGGCTTCCCCTTTTGTTCCACCGACTGATAAGTCTGTTTCTATGCTACCACCAGCCAGTACTGAGTACTATAACTTTATGGTAACATGTGAGACTGGAAAGGGGGATTATGTTTAATACAAGTGATTAAGGGTCTGAAAATCACTTGCAACCGCTTCTATATAAAACCATTGGAGGTCCGTATTTATATCTGTAGACGTAAAGGAGTCTTTTTTTCAATTCCCAAGAATGCTCTTGTGGGCTTTACAGAGTTCACTGCAGCTGATGTTCACTGAGTAGCAGTTAAAATTACCTGGTGTTTTGCGAGGTGTACTTTTTGCTGTTGTTTGTCTTCTTAATGTACATTGGTGTTTTGCCTGCATGTATGTTTGTTTGAGGGTGTTGGGTCCCATGGAACTGGAGTTACAGACAGTTGTAAGCTGCCATATGGGTTCTGAGAATTGAACTTGGGCCCTTAACCACTGAGCTATCCCTCCAGCTCTAGGTGCTGGGATTTAAAGATGGAATGTCATGGTAACAGTGACTGTGCACAAACTCGTGTGATGGGGAGCCCCAAGACTGAATAGAGAATGGTAACTTGGTTTCAAAAAGATGTTTGGCGAAAAGATAGAGGCATGAGCTTGTTCTGAAGGTTGAGTATGAGTTTTCTGGGCATAAAGACTAAGGTGGGGGGGCACAGTGTGACCAAAGAAAGTGCAGCCTGGGATGCTCCATGGTTGAAAAGAGATTGGTGCTAGTTAGAATGTGGCCTTGCAGTCTCTTGTTGAATCACTGAGTAGAGATGGTCAATTTAGGCCTAAAGCTATTAGATGGAAAACAACTCATGGGTTTAAACAACTCTTACTACAGCATTTGGGTATACGTTCTTATCATTTTTCTTTTTAATTTTTAAGACTGTGTTTCATATATCCCAGACTGGCCTCAAACTCCAGTATATAATGCTGGCCTTGCATGAAACCTTTTGCTTTTACTTTCCAAATGCTGGAATTATAGGCTCCCACCATCAGGTCTTGGCTATTTCTATTTAAAACAAAATTATAGGAGTTTGTGTATATGGTGTTTTTCCTGAACGTATGTCCGTGTATCATATGTTTGTCTGGTACTTTCAGAGACCGAAAGAGTATCAAATCTGCTGGAACTAGAATTACAGACAGTTGTGAGCCATCATGTGTGTGCAGGGAATGGAACCTGGGCCCTCTGGAAGAGCGCTCATGCTCTTAACTGCTGAGTCATCTCTCCAGACTGTCTCCTTTAATTATTTATTTAGATCTTAATTCATATCTATGAGTGTTATACCTGTACATGTATGTCTGTATTGCACATGTGTGCCTGGTGACCTCGGAGGTAGGAAGGCATCAGATTCCCTGGAATTGGAGTTAGGGATGATTGTGAGCTACTCTGTGGGTGCTGGGTCCTCTGTAAGAACAAGAGTTCATAACCACTAAACCATCTCTCTAATACTGTCCAGCTCCTTAATAATGGCCTTTTTAAACTCAAAAGTACAGAATAATCCAGACATTTGGGAGACTGAGGCAGGAGGATAAAGGTGAGGTAGAGGCTATCCTGGGTCACACACAGAGACTGTTTTAAGACAAAACAACAAAGCCCAAAATCAAATCAAAGGCAAAAAAAAAAAAAAAGTCTTCCAAACTTGAACTCTTCTCTGTGGATAAGTGATCATTATTATTTCTCTTCAGAGAGTTAGCATGGTTAGACGTGCTTATGACCATATAAATATAACTTCTTCAAAACATAATTTGGTCTTGGTTTGCTAACGTTTCCTGTTCCTAACAGATACAGTGGGAGTCTAGGGCATTGGGGGAAGAAAGCTAATATTTACTGAGCATCTAATTTACCATTTCATTTTGTTCTTCTAGCTCAATGTTCTCAACCTGTGGGTTGAGACCCTTTGGGTGGGGTCGAAAGATCATTTCACAGGGGTTGCCTAAGACCATCAGAAAACATAGATATTTACATTACGATTTAAAACTAGCAAAATTACAGCTATGAAATAGGAATAGAAATAAGTTTATGCTGGTGATCAACACAGCATAAGGAACTATATCAAAGGGTTGCAGCTTTGGGAAGGTTGAGAACCGCTGTTCTAGTAACAGGCAGAATAATGCATAAATAATGAGAAGTTCAGGATTCACTTTACACTGAGGATGTCACCCCCTCCTCTTACTGCTATTCCAGAACTAGTGCTTTTCTCTGATGTAGGAGGGTCATCTGTCTATGTGTTACTTTCATTGGTTAATAAAGAAATTGCCTNAATCTTCCCGGTAAGCCACCACCTCGTGGTGCTACACATATTAATAGAAATGGGTTAATCGAGATGTGAGAGTTAGCTAGAGAACCTAGCCACCCCCTCCCCTTCTTATAGCTTTTGTTAGTGAGCCTAGCCTTTAATGGCTCAGCCATCTCCCCAGCCCACCCCTCCCCTCCTTAACTCCGTAGTGGGAATAGTGTTTTGGGACGTTGCCCGTTCATGAAAGACACATGACATGGCTTTACAGAAGGGTGTTGGCTTTTATGTATAGCTTAGCCCAGCTGTCCTTGGCATGTAGTTTTGTTTATTGAAGCTTTGAGTAGCTATCTAGCAAGTGGCTATTATGGTGTGGTGATACCCCGATCTGGTGTGGGAATCAAATGGAATGGAAGGTATAAACATGGCGCAGCATCTCATTCATCCAAAATGTTCCTCAGCAGTGACTTTTTTTTTTAACCTTCATGAAGGGGGGATCCTTTCATGCTCTTCCTACCTCCAGTGTGAAAATATTAATTAAATAGTAACTTTGTGAGATGATTTGATACCTGGAAGTGTGAATTGGCCTTTTCTTTCCTCTTCAAATTCTGGATAGGTATTCTGACTGCCCAGTGCACCCAACTGCCTTCCCTAGTATGTGACATGCTGTAGCATTCATCACCTGACCCTTTGGTGGGGACGATCACGTTCCCCTGGGAACCATTACTGAAAGCCTCAGGTGCCAGCTCCGAATGGAAGTGTATGCCATGTTCTAGGGGGCATCATGGTTTGTTTCACATAAACGTGCTACTATGTGGGGCAGACAGAACTCTCTGAGGAAACCATGTGTGTTATTCACTGCATATATGATCTTCTGGAAAATCATAATTTGTAAATTATCCTTGCCTTATGAAAACCAGAAAGCATTTTCTACACCACTTGCTCTTTGGAGTGGAGCTGTCATAGAGGTCCAATACATGGCAGCTTTCATTTGGATGTTATGCAGGTACCATTCTTTCTAAGAAGGACCCGGAAAAGGCATTGCTGCACCTCGTCCTCACAACCGTATGTGGTTTTTCTTCATCTTTTTTTTTTTATCCCCAAGCGTGATATCCATCATGTCATCACAACATCTGGAGGGCTATGGCCCATGGGAGCTCCAGAAGGGAGAGAAACAAGTTGATTCCATGAAGGGCATTTCAGGAAGATCCTGAAGAGCCTGTATTTGAGACACTAAATTACAAAGTATGCACTGACATGTAGTATTGCACTTCCAATTATTAACTGTCTTTCCAATCACATGGTGCTGTGTTTTGCATCAGGAGACACATCTGTCCTCCCTTAATGCAGAGGAATTGGCATCCGTCTCAGTCATTGGTAGGCTGGCTGAGCTGTNNNCTCGTGATGATTGATGGAGACTCTTCAGGTAGAAGATGCTGACAGCTTCCTTGGGATTCTTTCTTATCTGGAGTTTTGCTCCTTAGTTTCCTATTGCAGTTATGAATAATCCCTTTTCATGCTAGTAGCCATAATCATATTACAGGAGATTTAAAACTTGTCTTTTTTCAGCCATAGTTTTTACAGGGTAAGCATTTTTACTAAATGTAAGATTGCTTTTCTTATTTGGTTTCTAAATACTTTGAGAGGGTTTGAGAGATGGCTCAGTGGTTAAGAACACTTGCTGCTCTCACAGAGGACCGGGGTTTGGGTCCTATCACTCACATAGTGGCTCACAATCATCCATAACTCCAGTTCCAGGGTAATTGATGCCTTTTGACCTCCTCAGGCACCAGATACACACATGGTACACATATGTACATGCAGGCAAAACACTCATAAACACAAATAAGTTTACCCCCAAAATAGGACACCATGAGAGCTATCATACACTGATGGTAGGATTTGTTTGACATATGTATATGTGTGTGTATGTTCATGTGTGTGCAGGTGCATATGTGTGCCCATGCAAGCCTGAGGACAACCTCAGATGTCATCCCTCAGCTGCCGTTCTGCTTGTATTTTAAGGAAAGGTCTTATGGGCTTGGAACAGGTCAAGCAGCCTATGATGGCTGACTAGGAAGCCCAGGGCATCTTCTCTCCACCTTCCTAACACTAGGATTTTAAGTGTGTATAACTACATAGAGATTTTTTTTTTCATTTTAATGTTGGTTCTGGGAATCAAACTCTGGTCCCTGTGCTTGTAAGGTTGTAAGCTAAGCACTTTATTGACTGAGTCATCTCTTCAAACTGGATTTTTTTCATTTTAAGAATCAGGGGCATATTCTGACCTAACAGGGTAGTATAAGAATGACCAATGTTGGCGAGGGAAGCCTGATGTATTTGGAGAGTTTTTATTTGTTTGGTTTTGGTTTTTGGCTTTTTTGAGACAAGGTTTCACTGGGTAGCCCTGCTGTCCTAGAACTCACTTTGTAGACCAGGCTGGCCTCGAACTCACAGAGATCTGCCTGCCTTTGCCTCCCCAATGCTGGGATTAAAAGCATGCTGTAGTAGTAATGAGGGGAGCGGGCCCTGCTTTTCATCCGGCCCAGCTCCCGCANAGCATGCACTGCCACCACCCGATTGAATGCGGTTTTTCAAAAGCAGCACCACCATCTGTGTCCTCTGCTGTTCACATTGGGGACAGCCAGTTTTCAAAGCTCTAGGCTGGGCAGGCCTTGTATTCATGACTATGTTCGTTTCTTCTCTGCAGAAATTAAGCAGTGGAGAGCAGGGCACTGTGCTTCTCAAAGCTACAGCTGAGCATGGTAAGGTCTTAGGAGCTGTTGAGTCATGGTCAAAAGCCCAGTGCACACAAGGAACATGTGTTGAACTTTCGTCTCTATTTGCCTTTTCCTAAAGCATTTTGGAGATGCATTGTTCATAAAACCTTTGTGGCCTTTGGATAGATCCTTCATTAGGTCTTTCTCTATTTTGTGCTAGCTATTGAACAGGCTTGCTCCACGTTGGCTGAACATATGACATTGCTCATTGGTGAATTATATGACTACTGTTGTTTGGATTTATAGGATTCTGGATTGGTTTCTGTAAGTGTTTTGTCTGGAAGAATAAACCCAAATTAAAAAAATTTTAAACTAGGAGTAATGTAACATTAAAAGCAGGTTTCTGGTTGGTGACTGAAGTTGTTACAATGCCAAGAATTTTGCTATAATTCTATTTATTTATTTGTTTAAGAGTTTCTTCTTTAAATTTATGTGTGTAAATGTTTTGCCTGCATCTATGGATGTGTACCGCATGTGTGCCTGGTGCCTGTGGAAGGAAGAGTACAATGCATCTCCTGCACTGGAGTTATGGATCTTTGTAAGCCACCCGGTGGGTGCTGGCCATCAAACCTGGGTCTTCTGCAAGAGCAACAAGTACTCTTAATGGTTGAGCTAATGCTCCAGCCCAGTGTCAACAATTTCTAAGAAAGGTGAGTTAGAAGTATTAAGCATTTGTTTTTATGGGTTCAATCCCATAGATAAATGTGTTAGCCAGTTTCATGTAACTGTAACGAAGTATCTGAGATAATTCAAAAGAAAAGGTTTATTGTGGCTTGGGGTTTTGAAGGTTCTAGTTCATGATTTGGTGAGCTCATGTGTTTTTGGCAGTGAGGGCAGGCAGAGCTTGGAAAAGGACTCTGGTCACTACATATTCAAGGAAAGAAAAGGAGAGAAAGAATCTGGGGCCCCATAATTCCCTTTGGGAGCATGCTTGAAAGTGACCTAAGGGATTTTCCATAGAGCTCTTCTTCCCAAGGGTCAATAGCACCTGCAGTAGTGGCATCCTGGAGAGCAAATCCTTGACACATGGGCTAAACCTCGAAAATGACTATAATTGGAAAATCCAAACATGTGACTGATAAGTGATTCTAAGTCCATTTGAAGACCCAGATACTTTTTTTTTTCTGGTTGTTGTTGGTGTTTTTTGTTTGTTTGTTTAGATTGGTTTATTTCTACTGGAAGTTCTGAGGGCTCATTGAGATACAAATTTAATTTGTACACACTATTATATATATACACATATATACATACACATATGTGTACGTATACACACACACACACACACACACACACACACGATTTAGATCTTGCTATGTATTCCAAGAACTTGTGGCAATCTTCTTGCCTCATCCTTTCGAGTCCTGGGGTTACAGGTACTCATGACCATGCCCAATCATCAGTTTTGGATTCTAGTTTGTTTGTGAGTTAGAGCCAACATATCTTATGAAGTTCCCAAACATGTTTTCCTGGCTGTAAATAATTATGCCTGCAGTAATGATAGAGATAGGAAAGCAACAAGCAAGCCCCTCAAGGACAGGAGGAGAGGGACAGGGCAGAATCCAGGTGCTTGGTTCTTCAAGATGATTCTGTAAGTATAATTCCTGGTTCCCACATCACGGCTAAGTTCTACCATCAGAATTAAAGCAGAGGTTAATTAGCTTCTTCCTGGAATGGTCTGACTGATGGAGTCATTGGCTCAGCTATTGAACCCTCTGCCTACACCATAGAGTAGAATGGTGAAGTCTGTATAGACCTTGGATTTAGTTCTTTCCTGTCCCATCCTCCTTTTGCATTTAAGCAAATGGTCCTAGATAGAAATGAAGAAGGAGAATCAGGCTTCCAGCTCAGAGTGCAGCAGCACTTTGGAATTCTGAGCTGTCATTGGATCTTAATGTGTTTCTCTTGGCTTGGGGAAAAACAGGGTGAGTCTGGAGTCTGAGACCAGTAAACAGTGCAGTTGTGCCTAGTGAGGGCATGCTAAAAGTTTGCGACTCTGCTTTTTTGAGAAATACCATTTTATGCCAACAATAGTTATGTATATTATATGTCTTTACTATGCTAACATCATAAAGGAGCATTTTTAGCTATCCTATGCCTTTGGAAACATTTCACCCTTTTTGTTTGAGTTATGGACGTCAGTGAGTTAGACTATATGAGACCTATATTTAGAGATATGGAGTGACTTAGGGTTGATCGTGTGACAACTTATATCCACATTTAAACCAGACAGTAGATGGCATGGTTCTCAGATACCTTTAATTTGTGTGTGTGTGTGTGTGTGTGTGTGTGTGTGTGTGTTTAGCCGTACATGTTCATGTGTGCATGTGCCTAGAGGCCAGAGGTCAATGTCTGATGCCTTTGTTACTTTTGTTCCGCACCTTCCCTTTTTTGAGATAGGATTTCTCATGGAAGCTGAAGTTCACCAATTTAACTAGGCTGGCTGGCTAGGGAGCCCCAGGATCCTCCCCCGCTCCACCTCCCCAGCCCTTGGATTCTGGAGCACACAGCTGTGCCTGTCTTTCAACTGGGTGCTTGGGATCACACTGGGGTCATCACATCTTGCCCTTGTTCAGCAAGGACCTTATGGACTGAGCCACCTCTCCAATCCTGAATTTTTTACTTTTTAAATCATTAACAGAACTGTGACACATTTTATGTGTGTCCCATTCTTTGGTTACTGTCTGGTCACTTGAGAAAGATTTCAGACATTTTAAAAGAAAAATTCATGCATGTGCACAGCTCTCTATGTATATGGGTCTAGGCTTATACCAGACCCTTTCACACCAAGGGTGACGTTCAATGCTTATTGATTTGGACAGTAATAAAAACCAGGATATGAGAGACCGTTTACCAGAATGAACTACAAAACTCTGTAGAACTTTATTTTATTTTTTTTTAAATGGCCTGCTGGGGACTGAGGAGAGATTTGGGGTTATGCCGATGCTCTGGTTGGCAGTGTCTGGGCAGCTGGCTCAAGGCTGCACCCTGTATTTTCTCCTTCCACTTGGACAGACATGGAGGTGTTGAGTCTGTAATCTGGGCCTTGTGTGAGCCAAGTCAGCCTTACGCAGTATTTCTGTTTTGAACACGGTTGTCCTTATTTTCCCTCTTCTCTGCTTGCCCACTCCAAGGGAAAAAAGTCATCAGAGGTGCTGCTGGGTGGAGGCCTCTTTGATTGCAATGCCCCAGGGCTTTCTAGGTTAACAAATTAGAGCTTTGGGGCTGCCCGAGTGGCTTCGTCAAGGGTGGGTGCAGCTGCTCTTTCGTGCCTTCTCATGTTGCTTGCCCTCCCTTCCCACTCCAGAGAATGAACTCAGAGGCTGTGACTGAGGAGGGGCGGGTTTGGGGAGCCCAGGGACTGTTGACCACAGCTGTGGAGAGGAAGGCCAGCATATTCTTGGAAGGTGTGGGATGAGAAATACACTCCTTTCCTTCGCTGCTTTTGCAGTAGTGTGTGGCGTGCCTCAGCTGGGATACAAGGGCGGGAGGGTGGGTCGTGGGGAGGACGAAGATGGGGGAGGCGATGAAACTCTTCTGGGAGCCTGGAGACCAGGAATAAACATCCAAAGTAGCTGAGACAAACCCTCTGGCTGCCCTCCTGAGGCTCCAGGGTGGATCAGAAAGGACCTTGGTCAGTTGTGGAGGAGTGTTGGAGCCAGGGAGGCAGTAGCCTGATTCCTGGAGGAACATGATCTCTCGTGCCCGCCTCCTCCTGCTACTCTCTGCTGGGGTCGCTGAAGCCAGTGCAGGAAGTGGGAGGGTTTCTGCTAGAGTTTATTGAAAAAACAGCTGCCTGGCTCCATTTCCCTCCCTTCAACAGCCCATCCTCGCTGAGGCTCGGGATAGAACTATGCTGTAAACTTTGGCAGGAGTCAAACATGATGATACTTTTTCAAACAGCAACTTTTTCTCTCTCTGGCTTTCTTTCCCCTTCCTCCATGGCACAGAGCTTAAGTTTAAGGCGGGGC
>LOEQ01000963.1:561684-572670 GCA_001685075.1 Bramus lutescens | reverse complement strand
GAGAGAGAGAGAGAGAGAGAGAGAAGTGCCCACAGAAGGTAAGCAGCAGCTGTTTTATGGTGTGAACTGTTGCTCAGAGGATTTCCAGAAGCTAATTCTCCATGGATATTGGTTTGCCAAGTGGCTCTTTCCTGGCCGTTGCTTTGTTCTTGTTTCCAGACCTATTTTCACTTGTGTGTGTGTGTGTGTGTGTGTGTGTGTGTGTGTGTGTTCTCTTGCCCAGTAACTCTCCCTGTAACCCAGAGGCTCTAGGAACTGTGTTGGCTACATCAGGTGGAGGCTTCTTTTATCTGTGTGGGCTCCTGACTCCGGTTTACTTCAGACCCCGAGTTGAGGAACAGATAACAAGGAGAAGGTTGCACAGGGAATGGTTTCGTCTGTCTTGTCTGAGCTCATAAAGTGTGAGCCTGGCCTCCCCCTCCACCCTGGCTTTGCCGTGAACTCTTGCGCCCACCTTCACCCTTCCCCTTTGCCTTCTGTTAAACCCCAGCTCCGATTCTTCTTCCATTTCACAGGGGAGAGTTTATTTTTTCAGGGACGGTTCTGAGTGGTGGATTAGGACATCTCTAAAGTTCACTAATGGTAGAGGCCTTAGGGTATGGTTAACCAGTTCTGTTATCACCTACAGTATTTTCTCATATAATACCCCCACTTGTGGCTTGTATTCGATTGAACTACGGAAGAAAGCACTCTTAGACGTGTTGAAGAAAGCAAAGGGACTATTTTTAATGAGCATGAAGTATGACACAAAGTCTAGAAACTTGTGAAATGATAGAATTAAAAAGGCCAAATTAGTAACATTTTCTTACTTTTGGTACTGGGGAACTCAGGACCTTGTGCGTGATACACACATACTCTTCCAACTCCAGTCCACATCACTTATTAATTGGTCATTAGAAATGGAGGTTACTTCTTCTTGTTGGCATTGGTGGTGGTGTCGGTGTGGGTGTATGCATATATATGTGTTTGTGTGTGTGTAGGTGTGTGCACACACACATAAAGGCCAGATAATGATATTGACTGTCTTCCTCTATTATACTTCACTTTAATTATGTTTTTAGGTTTAATAGTAATTTTCGTTAACTTTTTTATTATGGGTACAGTGTATGTATGAGTCTGAGTTCATACACACCCACAGACGCCAGAGGCATCAGATTTGGAGTTTGTGTTAGGCCCTTGTGAGCTACCACATATGGTACTAGGAACAGAACTTGCCGTCTACAGGGACAATGCATGTTCTTAGTCGCTGGGCAATCTCGCTAGTCCCTCCACTTCAATTTTTGAGATAGTATTTGTCATTGCTTGAGCGAGACTAGGTGGGCAGCCAGGTCTAGGAATCCTCTATCTCCTCCTCCCCACCACTAGAATTATCAGGGCCTACTAGCATGCCTGGCTTCTTTTCTCATGTGCTGAGAACCGAACTCAGGTCTTCATGTTTGCGTGGAAAGCACATAGCCAACTATCATTCCTTTAATGATGAAGATTTATTTCATTTTCATGTCATGCGCTACTGTTTTAGCAGTGCATGCGTGTGTACCTTGAAAGATACCTGGCCCTATGCCTTAGAGCTGTAATCCCAACACTTGGGTGGAAGAGGCAGAAGGATCAGGAATTGAAGGCCGACCTTAGCTACTTAGACAGAGTTAAAGACCAGCACAATTTGGACAAGAGCCACAAAACAAAAAAGCAAACAAAAGCCTCAAAAACCAAAACCAACCAAACAAGAAAACTAAAAACCCAACATCAAGCACAGTGTAAAGAAGTCAAGCAAATGATTTTAATTTATTGGTGCCCACACAAACTCTGTCTGTACAAAGCTATTTGGATGGAAAGGGTCAACATTCTTGTCTTCTACCAAAAGAGAAACTTATGGAAGTGAAAGTAAATGAGGAAATGTTAGACCCAGAGACCTCGCTTCCCTTTTTAGGCTGCATTTCAAACTTAGATTGGAAAGCCAACACTGGAAAGGGGAGACTGTGCGACATTATCTCTGCAGATAATAATGTATTTGAACCTAAGAGCAGCGCGTGGACACTTAGATATGTTTTCGTTTCATGTCTCCTCCCATCAGTTTTTTTCCGCAATGAACAAACAACTTAAAAAAAAAACTTGTAACCTCTCTTAAAATCTAATGAGCTAGTAAGAGAGTGGCTCTCTGTATTCTACTTTATTTTCTGACATGTTTTAAATGAGTGGGAAAATTCGACAGCCTCAGTGGCTGGAAAGTGGCCCTTCCAGAGGACTGAAGATTGGTCCTAGCACCCATGTCAGGCAGCTAACAGATGCCCAGTACTCTTGCTCCAGGGAACCCCCGCCCCCTCTGTCCTTTCTGGTCACCACACATACACCCACAACAAATCTTAAAAATAGTTAAAAACTCCAAGAATTACTGTTTTAAGTTTGCTTGTGTCTGCAAGACTCTGGGTGTTCTAGGCAAACGGAGCAGTTCTTCTTTAGGATGGTGAGTCCCATCCTCTTTCTTTTTAATTAGTGTTCTTTGTGACAGGGTTTTAGGTTACCCAGACTGGCCCTGAACTCAGCATGTAGCTGAAGCGGACCTTAAAATCCCCATCTCCCTCCTGTGTGATGGGATTGCAGGTGTGTACCACCTTGCCTGGCAAAGAGATTTTGGTTTTGCTCATACTGATGGGGTCTCATTCTACCATCGAGGCGGTCCTGGAACTCACTGTGTAGCCCAGGTTTGTCCTGGATTCATGAAAATCCTATCTTTCCCTCTCGGGTTGCAGATATGACCCACCACACTCAGCCTTTTTTTTTTTTAATAGATAATCATTTGCATCTTTTCTACAGTGCTCAGCTTTTCTTTTCCTTGGATTTGAAGGAAGTTCTCTTTACTAATCCCATCATGCTTCTGCTTTTTTTCTTTTCTTTTCTTTTCTTTTCTTTTTTCTTTTCTCTTTTCTGGTTTCTTGCTCCTCCATCCCTTTCAGTTGTCTGCTGCCAAGGGCCCAGCTGACACTGCCTAGGAGACTGTCCCTAATGCTTACTTGGAGATGACTCCTCACCAGAAAGCAACAGATCCCTGTTAAAGCTAAGAGGACCCCGTGTATGGCACTAAAGAGTGCAAGCAGGCAGGAGCAATTTCAGTTCTCAGGACATGCTTTCGATTGTTCAATGATGCTTATAAAATGTACAATGGCAAACTAAAATCCCTTATGAACTGCTGGGATGTTTCTTACCAAAAATGTGTTATGTAGAAAACGCCTTTCTCTTGAATACGACACTCAGTTGCTGGCTCAAGCATTTGCCGTCTGGAATGATCAAACTGTGCTTGACATCTGTGCAGAGGTACCTGCTTCTTCTGTATCTCCATCACAAGACCATTTGGGTTAGGAGTTGTAGCATCCATGTGGGTGGATCAGTGGCATAAAACCCATGTCATTGATGCGTTTAGCTCTGTGTCTGGCTCTCCATTTTCCACCTAAGGAAGTGGAGCAAAACGGATGTGAACGCATCTCCTCTCCTTCCTTTTCGCTAAGCCTAAACACACATATACTAAGACTTAGTCTCTTAGGGTGGAAATCTGCTGTCACCACCTCTTCCTCCTCCCCGTCCTCCCCCTTTGTGTCTGGTGTAAGCCTGTGGGTGTGTAGGTCAGAGATATCATCCAGTGTCTTTCTCAATTGCTCTCAACCTCATGTTTTAGAGACTGAACCTGATTTGCTAACTAGCTAGACTGGCTGTCCAGTGAGCTCTCAAGGTTCTTCTGCCTCCACCGACCCAAGGCTAGGATTGCCGGCATGAGTCAGCCATGCTTGGCTGTTTTTTTCAACGTGGGTACTGGTGATCCAAACTCACGAATTCGTGCTTGCGTGCAAACACTTTACCACTGAGCTATCTCCCCAGCCCTTTTTTTCCTATTATCTCAACCTCAAAAGGTTACTGGGAAAGAAGTCTCTGGAACATTATGCTTCGTTTAGTGATTATAATGGTGTGTAGTGTCTGAGCGTGTTTGTGATCCTCTGTTTTCAGTGGAATTCATCTTAATAAATCCACTATCTGAAAATATTAGAAGTCAAATATGACCCACTAAACATCCTAGCTCAGCCACACGGCACGTTATAGCACACTACAGGGCTTCCTTCTGTGATAAGAGCTTATCAAGGTGAGCAACTGCTTACTGGCAGTGCCTAGTGCGGAGAGAGACCACACAGCATGTCCCTAGCCCAAGGAGAGATCCAGGCTTGAAGTGCAGCTTCTACTAATTGCCTTCTGCTTATATGTATGTCACCACAAGCAGAAAATTGTGAAGTGGAACCAACGGGAGTTAGGGACTGTCATTTTTATTTCTTGCCTGTCTTTGCCCTTATCACCCGTCTTTCTTGATATCTCTATGTTCTTTCAGGGCCCAGTGTCAGTCAGTTTCTAGGATAATCGCCTCTTTTTATTTTGAATAATGCTTAAGAGGCTCAAGCTTTGTAACAGAGACCATCACTAGTTTAGTTTAAAGATCATTTCTACTCAAAGTATTCTCTAGAGGGCTATCCGTGATGTCCTGAACTGAATAAAAACATTCTGTGGAAGGCCTTAGAGTATTTATTATACCTGTGAGAGAGTTTAAGAAATACAAGTTGTTAGCCAGATGAACGGCATAGTTGGCTGCTGTGATAACCACCTGTAGTAGCTGATTTCGGAAGTGAGCTCTGGAGGGACACTGCCTCATTTAGTAGGTTGATTGTGATACATAAACACAATGCAGTATTGTATAGTGCTTTGTATATGTGGACTGTACCATTCTCCAAATGGAATTTAGGGTTGTCATGTGGAGGTTGTGGGACTGCTCAGGCTGAAACCAACCAACCTTCATTTCTCCCTTCCCTCCTTTCCTCTTTCCTTTCTTTCTTCCTTCCTTCCTTCCTTCCTTCCTTCCTTCCTTCCTTCCTTCCTTCCATCCCTCCCTGTTTTGTACTTTGTTTTTTTTTAATTATTTTTAAAAATAAATTTATTTTATTTGATATGTATTTGTTTGCCTGCTTGTATGTCTATGTACTACATGCATGCCTGGTATTATGGTAGGGCAGAAGAGGGGGTTGGATTCCCAGAAACTGGAGTTGTTATAGACAAGTTATGATTCACCATGTGGGTGCTGGAATTGAACCTGGGTGCTCTGGAAAAATACCCAGTGCTCTTAACTGCTGAACTAGCTCTCCAGCCCACTTTTTGATGATGATGGGGATGATGGTTATGATGATGATGACAGGGTTTCATGTAACCTAGATTGGCCTTTAATGCAGATGTAGTTAAGGACAACCTTGAACCTCTGATCTTCCCACTTCCACATCCTGAGTTCTGGGATGTCAGGTGTTCATTACCACATCTGTACATCTTCTGTTAGACAATGACTTCAAGGAGAGTCCTGGATACACGAGGCCACCCTGCCTTTAAAATGAGGATGAGTTGGTGTCTTAGTTAGGGTTTCTGTTGCTGTAGAGACACTATGACCATGGCAACCCTTATAAGGGAAAATATGTAACTGGGTGGCTCACAGTTCAGAAGTTCAGTCCATTATCATCATGGTGGCATGCAGGCAGACATGGTGCTAGAGAAGGAGCTGAGAATTCTACATCTTTGAACCATAGGCAACGGGAAGTGAAATGACATACTGGGCATGGCTTGACCGTATATGAGACCTCAAAGCCTGCCTCTACAGTGCCACACTTCCTCCAGCAAAGCCACAATACTCCAAAAGCCACACTTCGTAAAAGTGTCACTCCCTATAGTTTTATGGGGATCCCTTACATTCAAACTTCCACAGTTGGTCTGGGGATACAGCTCAGTAGTGTGAGGATATGAACTCAATCCCCAAAATACATTAAAAAGCAACCAGCCAACCAACCAAATAAGTGTGGTGGTGCATACCTATAATCATTGTGCTGGCGAGTCAGAGACAAGAGGATCCCTGGACACTCTCTGTCCAACATTCTGGCCCAATTAGCTCTCTCTGTCTTAGAAGAGGTAGGGTGGTGTTTCTCAAGATGACTTTAGAGGTTGTTCTCGGGCCTCCATCAGCATACACACACATGCATATTCACCTACACACATATGAGTAACACACATGTGTACACACATGTACATCTTAAAAGTAAGCTTCCTGAAGTTGAGGGGCAGTCCTGGGGCTGCACCTTTTATCTATGGATTTATTGTCCATGTAATTTTAATTCTTTAAGGAAAGTAATAGTTCACAAATGCATAGAAAAGAGATAGATTTATTTTGTTTTCTACCAAGTGGGCCTTGACCTTCCCATTCTCACCATGCACTATCAGTCAGTATCCTTACTTGGCACCCGCAAGATAAGAGAAGGCCTCAAGTGTGAGAGGCCATCCTTCATCCGCTGAAATTCCAGCCTCCCCTGGCAGATCAAGTTTTTTAACTTACAGAACTGAAAACATCTTTTGTGGTTTGGGAAAAGGCATTGAAATGACGTCATGGTTTATGTTTAGAATTTGTGTGAATCAACTCTTTATCTGAGGGCTGTTTTCTCTCTGAAAAAAAAAAAATCCTGTATGCGTGCCCAGATTCTGTTCCCCAGGACCTCAGAACAATGCCTTGTGCAGAACCAGTGCTCAGGGAGTAAGTGTTGATGAACTGATGGATAAAGGACTGTGTTCTTCAATTTTATTATTTTATACTATGATTTTGTTATACGAGGAACAAAATTACTTCTTGATGAGTGAATAAAGGAATAATTTCCTTAAATAGTTTTTTTAATTTAATGACAGCCATTTCTGTCACCTCAGTTATTGAGAATTTCTGCTAAAGCCATATTGATCCATTTGGTTCGTCTTGCACACATTGTATTTGTTTTCATTTTGTCCTATTTGACAAAATTTCTCCTCTGCTAAGATTCTGCCACGTCCCATCAGATAAGGTACATGTGTTGCTTTTGACAAAGGCTAGCTCAAAAGCCCAAGCCTTCAAGGATATACATTCAGTGGGTGACCTCACCGCATCTCATGGTTCATCTTTGTATGTGTGGAAGTATGAGCTAGTATATTGTGTGCACGAGAGGCCTCAAGTCTCCATTAGACATCTTCTTCAATCTCTTTCCACGTTACCTTTTCAGACGAGGTTTCTCACCGAACCTGGAGCTCAGTGACTCAGCAAGACTATCTGGCTAATGAGCACTAGCAATCTCCCTACCCCCACTTCCCAGAACTAGGATAACAAACATTGGCTGCTTCATCTGGCTTTTTCTGTGGGTGCTTGGGAATCCAAACCTAGATCCTCATGTGCCATGTGTAGTTTAGCCCTGGAAACCTAGTCTGGGTGATAAAGGAAGGAAGAGAGAAGGGACACACAGGGTTGCATACAGAAAAGATGGGTTCTGGTAGACCATGATTGTCCTGATGGGGATACACCATCAGCAGCAACAGCAACCATGAAACTCTGAGTGTTTGCTTTATATATATCTGAATTGAGGCGGCGGCTTTATGGTCTACAGCTGAGCAAGTAGGCAGGCTAATCTCTGTAGGGTTTGCAAGACATCCTGTAGGTGAACAGTCTCAGGTTACAGTCATCCTGGGAGGAAGAAGCTATGGTTGATAATTTCTGCATACATGGTCAACAGTCATGAATATTTGGATCAGAAGAAGCCTTTTCTAGCTCTCTGAGCCTCACCTGAGGAAGACTTTGCCTTTCCCATGGGCCTGAGACACTGAGGGTTTTGACATGACTTTTCCCCTGTCAACAACACACGTTCACTCTGGGCCTCCTTGGCTCACTACGTTCAAGCTTACATGGCCGGTACTTTACTGACTGAAGCCTCACCCAGACTTCTTACACTACTTCTTATGTCCACTGTCAACCATCAACTTGTAGTCAGGTCCCTTTGGAGTTCTCAGTGTGCCCAGAGGCATGGTCTCTTTGGATACCCAGTGTACTATTTTATGATGAAGTGGTGAGTGTGGAAGGTGCCTGCATGATCATAGGGGATACTTCATGCATTTGGAAAGAGTACCCTGTGCAGAAAGATTACACTATCTGTCTTACATTGCTGTGGGTGGCAATGAAGGTGAATAGAAGGTAGCTGTTCTATTTTATGGATTTTAATTTGACGAACAGTGAGGAATAGAGGCCCTAGGTGAACTATGGGTACTTTCATTTTTTTTTAAACAAGATGGTTTACTTGTTCTTTGGGTGAGCATTTTTCATATCAGTAGGAATTTTGAGCTTCCCACTTTGCAACATCCCTGCTTTAGTATGAATTCCCTTATCAGCAAATGCATCATGCTCTGTCCAACCACAAGAGAGAAGAGAGGACCCCATACTCTTCTCTAGAAGGATGCAAACACACAGCCTCTTCAGGGGATAGATGGAATCCAGCTCCAGATCTTCTCTGTCTTGGTGGGGCTGTGTGTGCATGGTGTGGTAAGTTTGCTTAATAGCTTAACTAAGGGCTGGGACTTCAGACTTCTTCTCATCTTGTAAATTCAGCAAAGAAACAAACCTGAAGATAGGTGCTGGACGGCTCAATAGTCATGATCGCTGTGTGCATTTCTGGCTCCTGTGTACCTGGCGTGAAACTTGTTAAAGAAGACTTGGCCCATTCTCCCTGACACTGGTCATTAAGAGACTGGATTTCTTGAAATGCCAGCCTTCCTCGGCTTCCTGGTCATAGTAAGCTCTGCAGCCTGAGGAACAAAGAATTCCCTGATGGATTTTTTTCAGTTCTGAAGAAATGCTGAGTTTAGAAATAATCATTTGTGGTCCAGGTGTGCTCTTCTACCCACTGGGGAGGCAGAGGTGTGATTTAGAACCATAGCTACAGACAAAAATACCTAGATCTGTTTTAAAAGGGGCAGCGGGCTCTTTTAGTTTTCACTGTGGTTGGCCATTACAAAGTATAATCTGGCTGTCCTAGTTATCCTATGCAAACCTTTCATTTGAAAGTGATTGGTGAAATTGCTTTAAGGCATTTCCCCCAATCAATAAATGGAGAAGGGACCCCCCATCTTTTTCTTTCTTTGTTCTTTTGAAACAGGATCTTAACTATATAACTCTGGTTGACTTGGAACTTGGGGCTGAGGCCAGGTTGGTCTTGAACTTTCATTGATCCTCCTGCCTCTGCTTCCCCACTGTGCTGGGATTACATGCTTGTGCCATTATATCTAGCCCTTAGGGGAAGAGCTTGAAGTTTTGTTTCTTTATGAACAGGTTGAATCATAGGGTTGCTGGATTTTATGAATGGCAGTGTATAAGACTGGAGTGTCAGGATGAGGACTGAACTGAGGTGAAGATTCAAGCTGGTGATATCTTCTAGAAGCAATCCGGGGGAAAAGAACATTCCAGGGGTAGAAGGTGATCAATATGTCATTCTGAGTGAGTGTGAGCCCCCGGTGACATAGTTAGACCCTGGACCAAAATGGCGAGTAGACATTGGAAATTTCTAACGTTGTTATCTTGGGTGTGAATCGCTCTTAAGGTCAAGCAGTAATTCCCATCAACGTCTCGACTTGTCTAGCCAATTAAGCAGACATGTCTCTGCAGTGAAGGACTATTAAGTGAGTAGGGCTGGGTTCTGCTGGTGTAATTACAAGTAAGAACGGTTTGCCATCCATCTTTTAGTTTTGCCCAAATAGACAGACAAATATCCTAAGTAAAGTCATGAGTGAGCAGAGAAAAACACTTACCTCTTCCAGAGACTGAGTGCACATCCATATCACTAGCCAGGTGCCGTGGGATTTGTTTCCTTCCGTGGGAGCTGAGGCTCACTGGAAGTAACCTTGGCAGCTGAACATCATCTACAGACCTGTAAAGGATATCTTGAGCTGGGATATAAAAAGCACATGCAATAATTAATATAGCAACAGCAAAAAGTGCCTGAGGTCAGTAGTTGCTACATCTATACTGCATGTAAACAAAGTATTAGCCAAAATGACTTTCAGAGGGCCCTAATTACATCTGTCTTAATTTAATTTAGTCTGATTTAATGATACTTTTTTTATGATTTTGATTCATGGTTACTCTGTTGATTGCAATTTCCTTTCTCTGAGAAGAGTGCACAGGAAAGAGGTGGGATCATTTTAAGTTATTTTAACTATTTAATTTGGTGGCTCCATATACCCATGCGACCATAATATCTTATTGGAGGCCTGAAGTTTCCAAGTCAGTAATTTCAGCTTCATTTTGTATTTGTCTACATTTTTACATGGAGGATTTTCATAAACCGACAAAACGAAAAGATGGATGGGCACATAAATATCACTGGCAGATTCCTTTAGTTTTGACAAATACTCAGACTTGTATAGCCAGGGTTCCCAATAGGATGGAGAAGCTCACCATCCCCATGAATCATAAAGTCAGTCCTTACCTCCTATTCCCAAAGGCAACCAGTGCTCTGATCTGTTTTGTTTTCTTAGGGTGGATTTGTCTCTACTAAAACTTCATGCACATGTGAGCTCCAAAAGGGACATTCTTGCTTAAGGCTTTTTTTCATTCATAAAGATGCCTCTACTTAGTCCCTGTCATGGTGTTACATGGATAGTAGTTGTCATGGGTGAGCCAATCATGTTGGGAAAACAAATGGTAGTTCAGAAAGCAGGTATAGCTTATAAATTATAATTATTATTTTAATTATTGTTTTAAGTCTTTGTGACAATAGAGATAAGAGGAGACCGTTGAGAGTGGGTTTTACCCCTCTACCATGGGTTCCTAGAATGAAGCTCAGGTTTATGAGGCTCACTCAGCTAACACCTCTACCCCCACCCCCATTTTGAAATAGCTAAGTTTGCAAATACTTGCTGTTGACCTAATTTTTCTTTTTAAACTGGTATCATAATAAATTCAAAGGTGTAAGACATAATACTGCAGAGCAGTTGCCCAGATTCTCTAGATGATGACATTTCACAGGACTGACGGACAAGAATTTTGGCAGTGATGCGATTTGTTGATCCTCCTCGGATTTCTGTTTTAACCTGATGGGGCGTGGTTTATCGGTAAATTAGGATCAACCAGACCAGTTCAAT
>LOEQ01000963.1:508513-526963 GCA_001685075.1 Bramus lutescens | reverse complement strand
ATCTATCTATCTATCTATCTATCTATCTATCTATCTATCTATCTATCCATTTGTCCATAAATAAAATAAATCTTAAACTTACAAGTTAGAATGTAAAACTAATCAGCTACTTTGACTAATTTTCATTGTTTAATATGCAATAAAAATTATAACCAGGTATTCCATCATACTACAATTTATATATACAAGGGTATAAATCTTTATAATAAAGAAAACAAATATTTTAATGTTAGTACAACAAACTTTAGACAAATCTGATTCTGTTTCTTTTTCTTTTTGAGACAGAGTTTCTCTATGTAGCCCTCTATATAGCCCTAGCTGCCCTGTAACTTTCTCTGTAGTCCAGGCTGACCTTGAATTCAGAGATCTGCCTGCCTCTGCCTCCTGAGTTCTGAGATTAAAGACGTGCCCTATCATTGCCCAGCCAATTTTATTTCTTACTTTGTGATGTTTGAGTCTTCTATGCAGACATTTCCTAATTTGTCTCTAACATATGGTGAGTAAAATCCCTCTTGCTGTTCTTTTTTGAATATGGAATTTCTGGAACACAAGAATTGTTACATGTTTAAAAGCAAAGAAGACTGAACTCACTGAGAGTATAAAGTTAATAGGAAATCTGAGGAATTGTTAAAAGGCATACTTTGCTTTACTAGATTAGGTGTGGCCTGGGAGTCTGCATTCTATTGAACTAGCCTGAACCCCAAGCTTAGAGATTCTGAAAGCCTATGAGTGGCTCTGATTTCTTCATTACTGATTTAGAGTTCATGACTGTAGTCTTACTGATCCTGTTATGAGAAAACCCCTGTGAACAGTAACTTTAAGATGAGGAAAGCCTCGTTTCGGCTCACGATTTGAGGGATAGTTCATCATGGCAGGGAGGCAAGATGGCTGGTCACACTTCACCCACAGTCTGGAAGTGGAGAGTGTGAAGGCAACTACTCAGTTAGCTTTTCCTTTTCCTTTAGTCTGGAATCCTATCCCATGGAATGACGCCAGCCACACTGAGGGTAGCCTTTTTTGCTTCAGATACTTCGTCTAGAAACTTCCAGAGATTACTTTTCCTGGTGATTCTGGATCCTGTCAGGTTGACATCAATATAAAGCACCAACCCTACCCAAGCTTGCATGCCTCTGCTTGTTGGCATCCAGGATTCTGCTGGTGTTTGGCTTCTTACTTTTTGCTAATGGGTTCTGTATTCTGAAAATGTCTTTCATTTGGTCTTAGTGGGGTATTTCACTAGGGTAGAACGAGAGGAAATGGAGCGTTGATTTTCACAGAATGTCCTGGATCCTCTTTTCCATTTTCTGTGGCTCTCTAGTCCTTCCTAGTGGGGATAACTGACTCAGCAGAATTGTTAGTCTGAGTCAGCACTCCTGTCTTCAGTCACTGTCAGGTGCCTTAAGATCTTACTGAGTACTAAGTATGATAAGAGCATTGTGCTTGTCTTCAGAGTGAATTCTTGTGGTTCCTGCCTTAGGGAGGCAAGGCGTGTGAGGGCATTTGGGGCATATTGATGCCATGTCTGACACCGTAGATGTGCAACTTCCTTCCTGAGGGACTTCTGCCCCTGTCTAGTCTATGGCATCAGCCTTATTCTCAGATTGCCTTCTTTTGTTCATTTTTCATGGTTTCATAGTCTGTGACTTCAGTGATTGAAGTGAGGGTCACTTTATAGTTCTCTGTTCTACGACAAAGAACATGATTGTTTCTGCAAACAGTCTTTCCAAAATTGTGTCCACATTCAGTCAGTTTTAATGTAGATGATGAGATCAACATCATATTATTATTATTATTATTATTTCCTAACTCCTAAACCTCGCCCATGTCAGTGACACTACTACTTATTATTATTACTACTACTATCAGAGAAAAGAAATATACCTTTATTTCATGATAAGGAGGTAGAATTTGAATCTATTTCCTTAGATCCACTTATTCTACACCCTGAAGCTGCAGGATGATGACTGTGATGGTTTTGATCCCTGTGCTTAGCTGTTTTGTTTGCCACAGTTGACCTTAGACGATGGAGGTTTCCCAGGCAAACCTGAAGTCCTTGTTGTTGATGGAAACAGAGTATATCCCTGGTGTATAGGAAGTGTTTGTTTAGTGAGAAGAATGCCCTGCAAGCCTTCACTCTGTTGTTTCCTAGTCAGGGCATGAGCCTCGTCTTGGAAGCCAGGGAGGGGACAGCTGGCATCTCACCATACTGTCAGCCTCGCTTCTTGTTATCCTGTGGTTTTCCTTATTCATCTCTACCCCTGACCCACTGGGTTTAGGATGAGGTTTGCCTGTTGTACATATTTTGGGGGTGGTTAAAAAGAAGTTGAAAAATTGCCAACTTATTTTTTTAGGGCTAATCTAAAGCACTCCTGTTTTAACGTAACTTCAGTCTGAAGTTTGCACCAAGGGTTCCATAGACAGATCTCACTCCATGCAAAAGTAATGGCGGAGAGAGGGCTGCATCTCCGAAGCTTGCTGGCCATCGGCATAGCTTAAAAATCGTAATCTCCAGTGTCAGTGAGAGTTCCTTCCTCAGAAGAATAAGGCAGACACCCTCTGCACATATAGATATAGAACACACACACACGCACGCACATGCACGCGCGCGCGAGCACCTGATTTTGAGATTCAGGGTGAGTCTGTCTAGACTAGAAGTGGTGCTCTAGTCCAAGACACCTGCTCGCTGCTAATGAGAAACTCTCAACGTGTTTCTGGCAGAGTTGGTTGGGGCAACTATCCTCATCTCTCACGCCTCACTGTGCCTGTGAGCCCGGGTTATTGAGCTTAGAGTCATATTTATATCTATGTCTGCGTCTGAGAGCCTGGGTTTTAAGACAAGTGGTTACATGGAGCCTTCCAAGTTGCTAGTCTTTTTCCTAGGAGATGATTCTTCCCTGTGCTGGAGGATCTTGTTCACACTGCAAAATAAGAATCTGCAGAAAATGAAGGGCCACTTGAGTTATAATATTTCAGGGATATAATGGTATTTCAAAGGGAAAATGCTAATTGCAGAGAGTTTTCTTTCCCCTAACACCTGGAGCTCCTTTTCCTGCTATCAACTCACTGCTGATTTTCACAAATTGGACTGTGAGTGGTTGGGAGGGGGGTGACCGACAGTTCAGCCACCAGGAGGCTGCAGGGAAGTATCTGCCAGTGATTAGAAAAAGGCAAGGGATTTCCTCACCTACCTTCCTGCAGTCCGGATCGGCTAGGAGCTCTGGAGTACATGGGGGACTGGCTAGGAGCTCCGGGGTGTGTGGGCTTCTGGTGTAGGAAAGAACGCTACTGACATGGGTGAGTCATAACACAGCTCCTTCCGGGGGCCAGGAAGAAGATTCATTTGTAATGTGCTTGCCACTCTTGTTTCAGAACCTGAGTTCCCATCCCAGCACGAATGCAAAAGCAGGTGTGGTGGTGTGGCTCAGTAAATCAAGTAAATCCAGAAGCAGGCACATCCCTGAAACTCACTAATCAATGAGCCTTGCTGAATCAGCCCCAGGTTAATTGGGAGACCCTGTCTCAATAAAGAGAGTGCCTGAGTTAAGATACCACTGCTGACCTCTGGCCTCCATGGGTGCGCCCGCGCACACACGCGCGCACACACACACACACCACACACACGCACACACACATGCTAGCTCCGGGTCCCTTTCTTTGATGTTGTACATGACATCATGAAGAAGCTCAAGGTGGCATTGTCTCACTCAGTGTGGGATTCCTGCCGCCAGCACTGACAGTAACAGACTTGCTGCTTCAGCCCAAGGGCAACCCCGCTGGGCCTGGAGCAGTTCTCTGGTGTAGGCTGTTTTTTCCCTCCATCACTTTTAATTTTGCCCCAACCCTGCCAGTCCTTACTTGACATTTGGCTTGTGAAAATGGCTTCTGTGGGGCTAGCTATTGTTTCTTCTGTCATTAAAAAAAAAAAAAAGAAGAGACAATAGTAGAGGACAATGAGGTGGAGAGAGAGAGTCCTGACTCCCACCCAGGCAGAGGTCTGTCTCTGGGATTCCTGGCCTCCTTTTTTCCCTTGCCCATTCTTCACTGTCAGTACAAGGGACTTATTTTCTGACACTGGTTTAGGGACCCAAACCACAAGCTTTGCACATCAGTCATATTTCTGAGGCTTCTGTCCTGCGAATGTCCCCTTGATAGCCCTGAGGCAGTAAGGCCATTCTATCCCAGTAAACCTACCTTAGAGCTCTGGTCTTGTGTTGGCTTGTAAGCAGAATCTTTCTTTGAATTTTTAGTTTGGCAATCGCTCATGCTGAGAGTGATCTCCAATATGATTCTAGACCCTGTCAAGTTGACAATCAGCATTGATCATCACAGGCACCATGTGCTTGGACACTATGTCACTTCTGTCTGTTTTCATTGGAAGCTCATTTTCAGTATAGTGTCGGAAAGTTAATAGTTTGAGCAGATGACTTGGCCCTTTTCTCCCAATATAATTAATTGTTCTGACTTTGGTGTTGTGAGTGAACAAATTCTGTGCAGCAAGCAGGCTTAAGTATATGGTTATTTTAGCTTCAAGTTTTGCATAAGGCAAATATGACTTTAAAAAGACAGCATAAGGCAGTGTGTAAGGGCTGGGGACAGGTTTTAATACGAGCTTAGTTTGGAATGTATAGTACATGAACTGAAAAATCTTACTTTAGAAACAAAACTGCTCTAAGAATGCATACCTAAAGATTATATCATTTTTATTCCCCCAGTTTCCTGATATTAATCTGAATAAGAGCAACCATAAAGAAAAGAAAGTTTTTGGGTCACTAGAAAGGCACACGATGCTACATGCTATCAATACAGTTCTTGGGGTGTATTTCAGACAATTTCCAGGGGAAATGTGTCAACAGGGTACATATGGTGCTTTTGTTGACTGGCCCACTATTGTCGGAGCTCAAAGCTTAAAGCCCCTCCTATTTCCCTGGTGGGTTTTGAGCAATAGTGGAAGAAAGTACCCAGTTCGTATGTAAGTTATACAAGTGAGGCTTCTCAGTCATCTGGTAGACCTAACTTGGGTAGATGGCAAGTATCTCTTATAGGTAATTTAGTGTGCCACATTAGCAAATTGCAGTTCTATAGCCTAGCTGTTGCTGGGTATGTTAGTATACACATGTAGTCCCAGCACTTGGGAGGTGGAGGCAGGAGGGTCAGGACTTCAATGTCATCCTTAGCTACTTAGTGAGTTTGAGGCCAGCCTGGGCTATGAGTGACTCTGTCTCAGACATCCTGCCCATAAACAAGCAAACCAACTCACAGCTGTGTCTTTTCAAACTTATGATACAAAGCTTGTAAGTTGTCTCCAGGATTGAGAGCAGCTGGTTATAAAACTATGTGAAGATTGGTGTCTATTGTTGATGTGATGAATCTAGAATTACCAGGTTGCAGGGTGGGGGGGCACTTTGGCAGTGCCCCATGAGAGTATCTCGGTTGCATAATTGAGGTGGGAAGATCTGTCCACTCTGGATAGCGTCCTTCCTTGACTGGGACCCAGTGAACTATGCAGTCGCTCATTACTATCTTCCTGAGTATGGATATGATGGGAACAGCTCCCTCAAGCTTCTGTTTCCATGGCTTCCCCTAGAATGATGGACTGTACGCTTGCACTGTAAGAGGAAGTAAAACTCTTCCCCCTAAGTAGCTTTGCTCAGGGTATTTTATCACAGCAATAAAGAATGAATCCAAGACAAACTCTTTATGTGATTAAAGGCTTTTGTTAATTAGGCCCTTAAGTTCACCTATAAGCTGGCTTTTGGTCCTTCAACATTTTCTCAAAAATACAACTTTTAACCATACCTTAAACCTTCTATATTCACGTTCTGTTGAAACTAAGCCACTGTGCCGTTTTCAAAGGTCATGGACCTTTGAAGTATTGAGTTTGTTGGGAAGGTATTCCCTGCTACAGTGCGGGCACTTCCTTCCTGAGGCATCTTTTTGTTTATTTGAGTTGTATTCCAGTTGAGAGGTCTGGTTGGACTTCTGTTCGTGTCCCTGGTGCTGAACAAATTATTCACTTTTCTGGTTTCCTTGGGTGGGGAATAGGTGTGAAAATAGCCATCTCACAATGGCACACAGCCAGGTATTTCATTGTCATAAAATGTGAGTTAGATCTTTTTCTCAGGTATGCTATGCAAAATATATAATGCTCAGTGGATACGAGTGTAGCTTCATGATAGAGCATTTGCCTAGCTTGCTCGGGGCCCTGGGTATGATCTTCGGCAACACAAAGCAAACCAAAGCCCCAAACAAACTTCCTTCTGTCAATGTGCTAACCTCTTGTGGATGTGTTATAGTTTGGATCTGTAATGTCTCCCTGAGGACCATGTTTAAAATCCTGTTTCCAAACCTGGCCTTAGTGATGGAAGCCAAGAAGAGGTGGTGTACTTTTGGGTCCAAAAATATCTGCTGCACCTTTGGGTGGTAAGCCATGTTCTAGGTGTTTTAAGTTGGGCATCCTCTTTTCTGTAGTAGGAAGGTAGGCGATGCCTGTCAAGGCAGCTAGAGTTTTAACTACTTGGTTGTTGATTTCATTCTGAGGCCACAAGTGAGATGGTGAATGCGCTTGTATCCTACCCATATCAAAGAGAGAGTGAACCTAACATGTGAAGTTTGGCTGCCAGCAGTGGTTTAAGAAGCATCTTTGAGGTCAAGGCTGTTGTACCAGTCATGTGTCATTGTGTGACAGTAAGTCTACGTCTTCTGCTTCTTATGAGAAACCTGTCTGTATCTCTTGCCTCCTCTGACTGATGCCAAGATCTCCACACTGCCAGTCCTTATCTCATAACCATGCGTGGGAGCTTCCTTTGAGCTATCAAGAAGTGTCTGAGAAATCTTTCAGCATCATGTCCTCTCCATCTCTCTCAGTTTCTTTCTGTTGCTGTAACAGAAGAACTCAAATGGACCAATTTATACCCCACAGAAATTCCTCACTATTGGCCCTTTAGAAGTCCAGAGTCAAGGTACTAGAAGATTCAGCATCTAGTCTCACTACTTCCAAAGTGACATTTTGGGTGTTGGAGAGATGTTGCTGCTCTTCCCGAGAACCTGAGTTCAGCTTCCAGCACCTCTACAGGGTAGCTCGTAATGGACTGTAATTCCAGGTCCTAAGGAATCTCTTTTGGACTCCAGAGGCATACATATGTACATACCCCCACACACACACACAGAGACACATACATACTCACATATAATTAAAAACAAGTCTGGAAAAAAGAAAATCAAAACGGCAGGCTGTTGCTCTTGCCCTCTTAGGGTGGGAAGCAGAAGGCTCATGAGTGTCAGGATTCTGGGGTCTCCATGGAAGAAGAGACAGAATGCACTAATCCTCTTCATGAATGTCGAGCCTTCCATCCTCATCTGCTTCTTAAGGGGCCCACCAATTAAGCACCCCTTCCCTGCTGAGGTTGAGTTCTGGCACATGCAGTCTGGGGAGCGTATGTTTTCTAATTCTAAGGCTACCTCTTTTTGCTTCAGGTCTCTTTGGTCCTCTGTAAGACCTTCCAGCTCCTTCAGTTTGCTCTTCAAGATGCATCTTACTCTATTGCTGGGTTCTAGAACAAGTGACTTGGGTGCTTTTTGGTGCCTTCTCCCATCTTCCTAGTCCCCTTGCTGCCTATGGACAACACAGGAAAGGTGGGTCCTTTCCCAGGGGTTTTCAACTTCACGGATGCCTAGGAGTTAAGGCCTTGTCTTCCTCATCTTCCCTCCAGTTGGTTTCACTGGACTCTTAACTAAAGGAGAAGAGCTCGAGCTATGGAGGATAAATTGCTGGGCAGTGGAGAATGTCAACTGGAGGCAAAGTCAGAGAACTGGCTTCAAGTGTCTACTATTTTCTGGTTGGAAAGCCTTTGCTAAGTACGCTATTTTAAGCTTCAATTTCCTCATCTTTAATACAGGTAGCATATCTTATCTTACCTCGGGGGCCACTGGGGAAATCAAAGGGGATAAGGTATACACTAGAACCTCACGAGTTGAAAAATGAGTAACTGCCTGTCTACTAAGTGCCACAGGAGATTCTACACACTGGAGTGAGGATCATATAGGGTCGAAAGTGAGATACCCTGACTCGAGTCTCAAATGTGGTCGTTTTTTGCTGTGAGACCTGCAATAAATGATGCAGTCTCCTAAACTTACTTTCAGCATTTCTAAACAAGGGATAATGTGAGAGAAATGTGCTGATGTATTGTTATACCAAAAATGACCGTGGGCACTGCAATGCTGTTATTATCATCTGAGATGGTTTGGTGCAGAGATTGGAAGAAATAGATGTTGGGTGTATCTAAAAATACCACACCGTTACAATCCTGGGAAATTAAGGGAACAGTTTTGGGAATCCTATTTGTAGCTAATGGATAGTGGGGACTCGTTTAGGAATCTCCACATCCACAGAACAACATTGGCCATTCCTATAGCTTCTACCCAAGCAATTACCCCTCCCCATCTTAAGATAAAGGAAAGGTTTCCCATCTTGTTTCTCCTCTTACTCAACTAATATTTTAAATATCAGGATTCTTTTCAGTTCTTTGGTATCCAAATGCTTACCTCTTTAAAAGGGTGATAAATATACTTACTTGTCTTACTAGGTGAAATGATTATACAGGCAAAGTAGCATAGAGACAGATTTAGGAAAATAAAAAATAAAAAAATATTCTTCTACCCTCATTTTGGCAAAAAGTCATTTGAGTAGACTTAACATTATTAAAATAGTTAAGATAAGTTGGGTATAGTCATTATTTTAAGATTATTTCGGGGCAGGCAGTGGTGGAACACACCTCTTTTTCCCAGTTCTCGGGAGGCAGAGGCAGGTGGATCTCTGTCAGTTTGAGGCCAGCCTGGTCTACAAAAGCTAGTTCCAGGACAGGTTCCAAAGTTACAGAAAAACCCTGTCTTGAAAAACAAAAACAAAAAAGATTATTTCAAGCCAAAAGTTCATTTCCATGAAGTGACCTTGAATTTTACAGTTCAAAACAAGCATATATGTAGGTGAAATAATCTTTCTGATTTTATGTGTTTTGGATGCTGTGTGTGTGCGCGCGCGCAGAGGCCTTATGTTGATATTTCCTCTATGGCTTTTCAACTTATTTTTTAAGACAAGGTTTATTATTTCCCTGAATGTGGAGCTTAGCCATTTGATCAAACTGAGCAACTAGGAAGCTCCAGGGACCCTCATATCTCTTCCTGCCCAGTGCTAGGGATACACCATGACATCTGGCCTTTTCCATGCGTGGTGGGCTCAGAACTGAGGTCTTCATTCCGACACAGCAGATACTTTACCATTTGCGACATCTTCCTAGCCCCAAAATAGTTTTTATAAATAACAGAAACAGATAGTGAAACTTTATGAAATCTAGTAGCAAAATTTATAGCATCCAGATTAGAAATTAGAAAATCAACAAAAATTCTGGTTGGGTATAGAGGTGTAGTTCTGAGGGATCAAACTAATGGTTATGGACAGAGTAGCCAGGCTCCTTATAACAGAGCTATGTACCCTGGACCCCAAAACTGCAATTTTAACAAGTAGACAGAATCATCTTAATGTCTCATAGGCAAATAAACAGTTAGTTACCAAATAAAAATATAAAAGATTTGCTGGGAGTAGATAATAGGTGGAATTAAGGATTATGTTGTATTTTGCATAATCCTGAGAATTTTTTTTTAACTGTATGAGGCTTATTTTCAGGAGTGTATTACACTGTTGCTCCCAAGTCTGGATAAACTGTCTAATCTAGTGCCGAGACTGCTGTGATTTACACTCTTTCTGCTGTCTTATAATAGATGGGTTCCAGATCCAAGAGAAGGCCTGAGAACCTCTCATGTCTTGTGAGAGCAGCCATGGCCATTTGGTAGTGGCTTCCCTACAGAACTCAGAAAAGGCAAATCTGGCAGATGGGCCACAAGGGACCCACTCTTGCATCCCCACCAGGCTTTTCAGTCTGCACAGGACGATGAGGGGAGACAGAAGAGGAGAAAGGATCATCACTCAGTTTCACATAGAAAGCTGGAGGGAAATTCCAAGACAGCCCCAAGAGCAGGATGTCCACAAGAAGGCAAGCCTAGCGCTGGTCTTCTTGGTTGGTGGCCTGCTAAGGCAGACCTGTCTCTAGGTGGGAAGGCAGGAACCTGAGCAGAGAAGAAAGGCAGGAAGAGAGACTTTGAGACTTCTAGTAGACCAGCTTTTTCTCTCCGGTGTGTAGGTTGTCAAGGACAATTGAGTTCACTCAACAGAGTGCAGTGTGGGTCCTGAGCTATGCTACCTCCATTGTTCCTAAGAGGCTTGGCTGGCTTTGGTAACGGGAAGCTTTTCCATCAGGGAAGCTGTACATGGAGCAAGTCCTGTAGGGCCGTCTAAAATGTTAGACATCTAAATATTACCCACCTAAAATGTTAAAAGACCTAGTGACTTAGCCAGAGAAGCCATTATAGCAGATAGTGAGACATTCGATTTTCTCTTCTTAACAGTTTCCTCCATAGAGGAGAGGAGTGGTGAACAAGAGAAAATAGGACCCACCCCTTCTTAGTTAGAAGCCAAGTAATAGTTTTTACTTAGTCATGGCTTGTAGAAAATCAAAGTAGATTTTGAGAATGAAATTTAAGTTGACTTAGAGTATAATCACTAAAAATGGCTCCCTCACCCCCAATTATGGGTTCCACCCAAGGTGTCATCAAAGACAGGAAAGGACTTTACAAATAGCAGTTTGGCCACTCCAAAGAGAGTGAAGTCAAACCATTTCTGCCAATTGTCTGCTGAGATGTTAACACTCAACACTTCCACAGATTCTCTTCTCTAGGTCACGATGACATCAAAGACTCATCCTCCAGCCACATCCAGCTAGAGATGTTTCAGGTATGTGATCAGCATCCTGAAACTTTCTCAGCATTAGGTTTGGAGATCTAAACACATTGTGGGCAATGTACGTTGCATATGAGATGAAAAGATTCTCAGGCTGCTAGGGTTTGGCCTCTTGATGCACAAATGGAAATGTTTTCACTTTGAGAATGGGGCTCCCATTATCGACAGTGTGCAAATTGTTGAGACAACTCCTGAGACACACAAAAAAGACAGCCAAAGTAATACCAAGATATGTACTTAACTACGGGCTGAAGGAGACTCCCCCCCTTCTTATTTGCTTAAGGAAGACTACATATCATACCCTATATGAAGCCAACATAGCTTCTTAGAGAACTACTTCACAGAGGGATAAACGGATGCCAAACCTTTCTCTTACTGTTTTCCTGAGAGGTGGTGGAGGAATGAGAAGTGGATGCAGGATGTCATGTTTCAGCACCATACGTATAAATCCCTTTTCTTCTTTCTGTCTCTGTGGAGATTTGAAGAGGGGATTATGGTTTGAGTGAACGAGTTGGTAGTTGAGGCATGCCACACAAACTTGTTAAATCGCAGGGACTTGAGATTTCCTGGCTCCTTTTAAGTTTTAGGAGCAGATTGATCCTAGGAAACGCCACCATTAGGAATCAGCTTCATGGAGAAAATGCCGCTGTGGGGTGGTTGGCTTTTGAAGCTGACAGCACAATATGGGGAAGCTGCTTTGGGTTTAGAGACCAAAACAATGAGGAGGTAGCAGTTTTGTGCAGACCCTTGCTGTCATCATCGTTCGCAGGACCAGGTGGTTCTCTGGACTGAAACTCAATTTTCCATCAAGTGCGTTTTCTGAGTGCTGATCAAATCCAGGTATCCTCTTCTTAGAGCGCAAGATATTTGTACCCAGGTCTTTAGGGCTGTTATCTTATCTCGGCCAACTGCCCACTTCCTTTGGCGTTAAGAAAACTGGTTTGATTTCAATTGTACAGAGTGAGGAATTGAAAAAGACGTTTCGGTGGCTGTCTCAATTCAGTCTCACCAATGTGCAGCTGACACCGTGGCTTTCGCATGGAACCATGGACTGCGGGTTTGCGGTAGGAAGGCAGAGAGAGGAGCTGCGTTTATCTGTGCATCATCCTGAGGGGAAGTTCAAACCCAAGCACAGGCAGAGTGCGAGAAAGGAAAAGCAGGGCGAGGAGGAGTGGAGAGAGGGCATCCTAGGTCAGTTCCACCCACTCAGGAGATTAAAGGGCTGCACAGCAGGGCTGGCACAGCAGCAGGCCACACCTCAGGCTCTGTGCAGACTGATGTTTTTATTACTTAACAACTATTGAGTCACCTCATTAAATGCCATCCCTAATATAGAGATGGCCTTATTCCTTGCCCTTAAGCTACCGGAGCCTGCGAGGGAGGTATGAGCATCGCGCACACACATGGGTACCTACACCACTGTGGAATGGGGCTCGACCAAATGGCTTGCCAGGTGGAATAAAGTTATCTCCTTGCGAGTCTCTGCCAGAGGGTGCAGTCTGAAGAGCAATTCAAGCTATGATGCAACTCTATCACACCTGTAGCCGGCTGTGTGTTTCTGTGGTGCTGCTCCGACTCCAGTGTGATACCTGGCTGCTGACACTCGGCACAGCGGTGACAGGGTCTTGTAGCTAAGGCTAGCCTCAAACTGCCCATTTAGCTGATCTTGAACTTCTGATCTTCCTGCTAAGAGATTATAGACATGCTTCTTATTTATTTATTTGTTTATTTATTTATTTATTTATTTATTTGGATATGTCTAACACAGTAGCAGAGGCCGGAACTCACTATAGAGCCCACACTGACCTGGAACTTGGAATTTGGAGTAATCTATTTGACTCAGCCTCCTGAGTTCTGGGATTACAGATATGAGCCATGTTTTCAGCTAATTAATTGTGATTTCTTTACTGGGGTTGAGGAGGTGGTACTGGGGATTAAATCCAGAGTTTAAGCTCAGCAGATAAACATTCCACGGCTGAGCCACCTCTGTACTCAGCTTCACTCCTCTGCCCCCCCAGCTTGTGTATGTGTCTATTTCTGTCTCTTTCTCCAGAAAGAGCTATGTAGTCCATACTGGCCTCAACCTCAACATAATCCTCCTGCCTCAGCCTCAAGGCCGTTGGGATTACAGATTACAAATGTGAGTCACCATGCCTAGCTTTTTCAATTTTTAATTTAGAAAACTGATAATTTGTTTTTTTTGGACATTTTCTTACATGTATACAGTATATTTTGTTTACTCTTTTCTTTTTTCTTTTTTTTACTCTATCCTTCTCTTCTTTTTCTCTCTTTCCTCCCTTTCTTACATGAATGCCTTTTAGTTTGGTTTTGTGGCCCTGTAATTTTAACCAGTCCTATCAGTGTGACCATGACTTTGGAACCATGCTTTGGAGCCTGATAGTTGCATCATTTCATAAACGAATGAAGACAATAACTATTCCTTCCCCAGAATCCAGGCTGCCATTAGGTAAGCAGGGAAGAGAAGAACACCATGAATCCCTTCCCATTCTTTATTGGCTAATGACAGGCACAATCTGTGCAGGCCCAGGGGCTACATGCCTGGCTTTTAAAAATTTCTAAAAATTTCTCTGTTTTTTTCTTTCCAAGTTGATATTTTGGAGTGGTTGTCAGGATAGTGCTGTTTATATATTTATTTGCATGGTTAATACCACTGGGGTGAATTTTCTTAGAAGCCCCTGGATGCACTCACTGTTCACTAAAATATCTTGGAGGCTCCCTGGCAGACAGGGAGGTGGGACATAGAAATAGCATTAGATTTCTCCTCCTATGTCAGCTAGAACTCTGTTATAAGAGAAACAATCATCTGCTTTCTGTTTTACAGATGAGGGGCCTTAGTCCCTGGGAGAGAGCGATTTGCCCTTTCCCGGGGGATGAACCGGCAGAGGCGGCACAGAAATCCAGGGCTTTGCGATTCAGCCCAGTGCCTTTCCGGAATGCTACACAGATTCCCTGGTTATCTGGAGATCTGGAGGGTTGGGGATGCGGGACGAGACTTCAGAATGCCCGTGCAGATGTGGATTGTCTCTCCCGTTGAATTAACTCATCATGTCAGTCTGAGTCCCAAGCCTACTTCCACAGTACGTGGTAAATCATCACTCCTTGTGGTCTGAGCACTGGGTGCCTAGGGGGATATCATTACCACCCAGGGTTGGCTTTGCTGTGGAAGCTCTGTGCACAGTTCTCTGCTCCAGCTTGTTTGAAGTCTTGCCCTTTTTGAGGCGGGATCTGAAGGGCTGCAGCCCAGTGGTCCATGTGGAAAGCCTACTGCTCCATGTTGGGCCTGGATTGAGCCCCTGAGGGAGGGGTTCATTTTGACTCAGTGGGTTTTTGTTCCCCTTTAAGAACATAACAGTGGTCTACAAAGTTGGTTTCAGGCCAGCCAGGGCTACACAGTGAGGCAGCGTCTCAAAACGTCAAAACTGAACAAGAGCCCGAAAGACAGCTCAATGGTTAAAGTGCTTGCTTTGCAAGCATGAGGATCTAAGTTCAGTTCCCAGAACCCAAGCATGGTGCTGAGTGCTGTAATCCCAATGCCAGAAAGACATTATGCTCACTGGCTGGCCAGCCAGTTTAGCTTCTTCAGCATGTTTCATGCTAGTGAGAAACACCGCTCAACAAAACCAGGTCAATGGTGCCTGAGGAGCTATACCCGAGGTTGGCCTCTGGCCACATATGGATGTGCATGTAGACAGCCAGACAGAATGGCACGCATGTACATGCCCGTGCATATGTAAAAAGCTACCAGACCAGCAGAGGACTCCTTTGCTTTTTCTCTGAGCAAGAACTTCTCAGGCTGGCTCTGTGTTGCTGTGTTTAAGGTCATGGCCACTCTTGCTTTATGGCTTGACAGGTTGGTATTTTATCAATAAGGGACTGAATGTCAATTCTGTAGTTATGTGAGAGATTTCCAGCAGTTTCAGTCAGGACTACAACTACATGGCTTCTATCCCTGCGCAATCTCTATGCCTAGGAAATTTGGAGTTTTCAGTGGTGGCGACAAGACACCTTCCCAGAGCCTTAATCTAGAACAGAATGTGTCAAGGTAGTTCGTGGGGTTTAGGCATCTAAAGTGTAGCTCTGGAAACTGCTTCTCTGAGTGAAGCGTGCGAGATTCCTCCATGGCAGTCCAGCCTTTCCTTTGTATTCTGACTGTTCATAGAGAAGCGATGTCCCATTTCCCGGAATCATGCCTTGGCTGTCCACAAGGCCATGCCAAGTACGCTGGCATTGCTCTGCAGTACTTTTGTCTGGCTTTCTAAAGGGTTCTGTGTGGGAGACTAGAACGGGGCTGCCCGAGGCCTTTTAACTTCAGGAATTGGGTATTTTCCATTTCTTCTTTTTCTCCATGGACTTAGAGGTTCCTCATTTCCTGCTGGGGAGGCTTTAGTGCTCAGTTGGCTGTATTTCCTGTAAGAGATATGGGCAAGTGGAATTGTAGATGCTTTGCCACAGTTTCTCCTTTCCCCCTGAGGATTGTTATCACTGAAGAGCCTGGGAGCTGGACGACTGAAATCCTTTAAGCCGTGGAAGCTGCACCCCCTGTCCTGCAGCATCACGTTCTTCTTTCTGCCCAAGGCATTAGCTCCCTTTCTCCTGTTTTCTCAAATACACTATAGTATTAATTGCTTCAAGCGTATATGAAATTTGAAAAAAAATTTCTGTATGTTAGTCTGGAAACTTAATCCCTTCTTAAGAAATTGTTTCAATGAGAATAAATGAGGACCATGCCTTAGGAATGTGAACCATCTGTAGGTTTAGGTGCGTAAATGCATGCTTTGTTTCTGAGTCTTTTGAAGTTTATCTACACTTCATTTTAGAGTCTGGAGTGGTGACATGTTGTTTTGAAGATAGCAGAAGGGCACAAAGCATGTTTTTTTCTGGCACCAGACCTTAGTTGCTGCCCCTAGACTTCTAGGACCTGCATTGTCCCCACAGTCCATCATGCCTTATTTTGATGAGTGTCTGTCTGCGGATCGAAGAGTGTCCTGGTCTTTTGCTAAAGCTGCTTTCCAGGACCTGGCATATGGCTGAGGACTTGCTTTTCCAGCATTCTACAGTTCTCTCATCTTAGAATGCTTTTTGGCTGACTTCACTAAATACTGCAATCCCATGAAGAGCTCTATGGTTAAAGATCTGGTATTGATTATCATTAATTCTTCCCTTTATGACTTTGCCACTTAAATACACATTTAGAAACAAACCAAATAAACATTAAATGGAATAACTGGGTTTTAACTTGGGTGGTCCAGTTAGTCTCAACATGTGCTTAGCTTTGAAAGGTCATTATAAAAACACTCCATTTAACTACCCCTTTAAATGACTGCAATACAAAACATTTAAAATGTATGAGTTCAGATATTTAAAGAAAGAACCATGGGCTATTTATAATGCTTTATCGTATAAATTAGCAGAAAACATAAGGTATATTTGCTTAGTCTGTGTATTTTAGTTTGGTTGGTAAAACCAATTGATTGGTGTTTAGCAGTGTGGCTTTGAATAAGTCACTCAGATCTATAGTTGGGGGTCTTTTGTGAAAAAGAAGATATTGTCCTTGGTTCCCAGGATTCCTTTCATTTCTATAAATGTGGAACTATGGGACTCTGTGAGTTTAAAGGTGACATTAAAAAAAAAAAAACAGATGAGGCTGGAAAAACCTACCATTTGTCTAGCAGTAGCAACGGAGAGAGGGTCATTTCTAGAATGATTAATAGGTTCTGATATAAAGTGATCCTGAACCGTCCTTAAAGAGGAAAGCCATGGGCCAAGGATGGTTGCTTAGCCTATAAAGTGCTTGCTGTACAAGCATGAGGATCCATGTTCACTCTGCTGTGCCCACACAAGAGAAAGTCAGGCATGATTGGCACAACTGTTCTCCCTGTGATGGGGAAGTAGAGACAGGAGGATCCTTGGGGCTTGCTGGCCAGCCAGGCTAACCTACCCAGAAAGCTCCAGGTCCCAGTGAGAGACCCTGTCTCAAAAACAAAGTGGACTGTTCCTGAGGAGTAACACTTGAGGTTGACTTCGGGCTTTCTGTCTGTCTGTCTGTCTGTCTATCTCTGTGTCTCTGTCTCTGTCTCTCTCTCTCACGCCCATGTGTGCATGTGTGCACGCACACACACACAAGCATACACATGCACACACACAAACATATACATGCACACACACTCACACACACACACACACACACACTCACACCAACATGTTTGCTGCTCTATTTATCAAATTGCTTTAGTGCTTGCAAAACTAGACGGGCCATCTGGAAAGAAACCGTTTTCTTTCTATGGACAGAGATGTCGCCCCAGCACCGTCACTGTGTTGTCATGCAGGGTATGATGCAGCTGTACCAATGCCAGCTCGGAACCAGCCAGTTGCAGTCATTTCGGATTTCCCCCATGGTGTTTGGTGGTTTCTAGATGGTGTGTTGCAAGTCGGAGCTTCTAGATAAATCTTTTAGCTAGTATGGCATTCTGTAACTATCCAAGTGAGGTCCTTACCCTGTTTGGCTTTGTTTCTGTTTCCACAATCTTTGTTCTTGTAATGCCGTTATCCTTTCTAGATCTCAGTGTCCACACAGTGCCCTAAGAGTTTCATTATGTAATTTCTCATCCTAAACTACTTTCATTGAGGTCTCATTACTGGTTTCCTTGAGTGACAATTAGGGATTATATGATGATCCCATAAAACCATGTTAGAGAAGGTAGCTGTATTGAAAACCTATATATTAAATATTAAAGAAAGTTGGCACTCTATGTGTTTTCTCAATCAAACTGTACAGTTGCTCACCTGAACCTGAGCCTGGAGTAAGTCATTCTGATTTGTCAGAGATAGCCCTTAGGCACATGCTAATGTCTTCATGACCAAGAAGAGACACATTTTGGTCCCTTTGATCAGTTGTATCTGGTTCTTTTCTTTTTTTTCCTGGTCAAGGGATGTTTATTTTTTTATTTTTTATAATTGTTTTTATTGAGCTATATGTTTTTCTCTGGTCCCCTCTCTACCACCTCTACTTCTATACTCTCCCATGATCCCCATATTCCCAATTTACTCAGATCTTGTCTTTTACTGCTTCCCATGTAGACTAGATCCATGTATGTCTCTCTTAGGGTCCTCTTTGCTGTCTAGGGTCTCTGAAGTTGTGAATTGTAGGCTGGTTTTTCTTTATTTTATGTCTATGTCCCCAAAGAATTCCTGAGAACTTCAGCTCTCAACAGCTTCCTCTCCAAACAAGAGAAGACAATTTGACGTTATTTTATCTTTCTAAGACAGGGTTTCTCTGTGTATCTCTGGCTGTCCTGGAACTTGCTCTGTAGATCAGGTTGACCTTGAGCTTAGAGATCTGCCTGCCTCTGGCTCACAAGAGGCACCACTGGCCAGCTAACAATCATATATTTGTCACTGTCTCTTGCAGGGAACTCTTCTTTAACAAAAGCTATAGTGGTAAGGAACTGGGAGCATTTCTACCCCATTATCCTAAGAAGCTGAGAAAGCAGATTCTTATCTTCATACACAGCACATGACATATGATGAGTGATTTCTTCTTCTTCTTCTTCTTCTTCTTCTTCTTCTTCTTCTTCTTCTTC
>LOEQ01000963.1:484950-508468 GCA_001685075.1 Bramus lutescens | reverse complement strand
CTTCTTCTTCTTCTTCTCCTCCTCCTCCTCCTCCTCCTCCTCCTCCTTCTTCCTGGTTCTGAGGGCTCTGTGGGGGTTTTTATTTAAAAATCTTGATAAGTGGGGGATGGAGAGATGGCTCAGTAGTTAAGAGCACTGGCTGCTCTTCTAGAGGACCTTGGTTCAACTCCCAGCACCCACATGGCAGTTTATAGCTGTCTGTAAATCTAGTTTCAGGGGATCTGATTTCCCCCATACAGACATACTTGCAAGAAAAATACCAATGTATATAAAATAAATAAATTATTTAAACTATGTATAAGCCAAATAGAATCTAAGTGTTCAGAAAAGTGTCTTATTTCTGTATATATGTATTCTATATGTAGAATATAAACATTGTGCGTGTGTCTTTGTGTGTGTGTGTGTGGCTTCAGAGTTTTTCTTTCCTTATTAGAAGGCTGTGTCTGTCTGTCTCTTATTGTAGAGATCAAACTTAAGACCTTGAATATACTGAACTCACAATGACACTAAGCTATAAATTTTTCCCAAGTTCATGTTTTAATAGTCACACTTAGTAATAGCTGATAAGAAATTATGTCTTAAGCTCTGCCTTTTAGTAAAAGGGTGATGAAGTCTAAGCAAATGCTCAGACATTTAAAAGCAGAAGAACTTTGTAAATCTCAAGATCTCCCTGTGCCCTTTGGACAATGAGGTGCTCTCCATAAAAGAGGCTTCCGTCTTGCATGGTGATGCTCTGCTTTCTCATTCACAATTGCTGGGCTGCTGAGAAATGTGGTGGGTTCCATCTCCACTTGAACTTGTTTGTACAGATTTTCTCCCCTATGAGCCCTAAAGTCATGTTTTTGTTATTTTGCTATGTTCTTGCCTTGGACACAATATTTTTAAGCTTTCTCAAGGATTTCACATTCTACTACCTAGGCATCCTACTTGCTGGTTGCTATGCTTGCCGCTTCTACAGTGGGCTTGCTGTTAATGGGCACATTTCTGGGGCTGGAGAGATGACACAGGGACCCAGAGTGTTTACTCCTCTTGCAGAGGACCTGACCTTGGGTCCCAGCACCCAGGTTGACTGGCTCACAGCTGCCTGTAACTACAGCTTCAGGAGATCCGATGCTCTTTTCTCGCCTCTCTGAGCACCTGCACTCATGTGCACACACGTAGGCATAAGCACACACGTACACCCAATTAAAAATAGTAAAATAAAAAGCTCGGGTCTGCATGGTTATTTCCATATCCCGGATTCCTGCAGAGTGAAGGCTGAGACAATGTTTGCCAGTTGGTGGTTCAGACAGGTTACAGGTACAACACTATAAAAGCCCCTGTCTAGATTCTTATCTCTCTCACTAGCTGAACCAGACAGAGAGAAATGCAGGTGCATGCTGGGTCATGAGGCAGGCAGTTTTTGTCAAGAAGAGGAGTTCCTGGTGGGTGACTAATATAATATAAGGGAGTCACAGAAGCTTTTCACTATGAGCCTAGTGCGTGAACTTAGGCCTGATAAAAGTGATATTTTTGAAGTACCCAAAGAAGCTACTCAGGAATGAGAGGTTGTTTGTTTTCCCAGTTAAATGGGCTGAGAATTCCTGTGGTATACCTCAGTTCCCAGGATGAGGTAAAGGTACTGCAGACCATTCTGGTTTAGTTAATGAATTCATTTTGGCCTTTTGAGAATGGTCCCTAAATAGCCAAGGCTTGAATTTGGACATGTAGGTGATGTAGGAGGATGACCTGCTCATCCTCCTGCCCCCACATTCTCCATGCTGGGATCACAGGCATGCACCACCACATCCAGCCAGATGATTGCATTTGGAATGTTCCTGTTTGCTGTCTGTGCTTACTTTTCTTGTGATATCCAGATGGGAAGTTTCGAGGCTGAGACTATGTCTGCTGTGGAAGCAACGGTGTTTCTCTGATATGAATTATCTAAGGATCCCAGAGATTGAATGAATTCCTTTTAGAGGATGCTGGGTGAGTGTGTGTGGAAGGGCTGGAGTTGGGAAGAGCAGCTGCGCTGGGAGCCAGGTCAGCCCAAACTTATCCGTGGTTGCCTGGAGGCTAGAAAAACGGGAAGGATAAATTACTCAATGTGAACTTAAGCAAACCTATTTCTCCAATTATGCCAAATAGCCATGCCAGGCCCACGAATCTCTCAGCCCACTTAACAAGCATGTAGTTTTTCCAAGGAAGGTGATCTTGCTTAGAGACGTTATTTATTGCATTTTGGCTTACGGATTTCCCTGACTCCTACTTCTTTACCTTGATTTCGACTCTGTTAAGGTTTTAAGTGGAGAAACTGATATCTAAGCAAGGCTTAGAGAATGAGGTCACTTATCACAAAATTTCTTTAAACCTTTAATTATTGTAAACAAAAGATCCAGTTTCTCCAGAGGGTGTAGTCATGCCTTAATGTTGTGGCTGACTGCTTCTTAGGTTTTTGACTATATGAGTTTGAGTCATGGTGTATCCTAAAAGGTACAATGGGGTGTTTTACAAAGCAATGAGTACAGTCTTTGACCATGAGATCCTTCTCAACCAAAAAATTATATTTAAACAATTAACTACATAGTTAAATTTTTTTATTACTTCACCAAGACTTCAAATTGGTCAATGTTTGTTACCAACTGAAGTTTGAAGGTAGGATTTGCATGGTCCTGTCCTCATGAGTCTTGACTTTAGCTGGCCTGTGTATTTGTGTTTGCCTCAGAGCCCTGTCTCCTCTTCAATAAAAGAAGTTTGGGGGAGTGTCAAACTCTTGGCAGACAGCACACATGTAGAAGGTACTTGATAATGAGTGACAGAGTTGATGGATGAATTATCCTGGCTAGTTAGGTCAAGTTTCTGCTGTGCCTTCACTTCCCAGGCTCACACAATATGGCCCCTGGGAGGAGGCCTTGGCTGTTTCTTTCCAGACACAGCCCCTAGGACTGGCTGTTGACTTTGAACCTTTTCCCGTGCTGTCCCTCTCTAGTGTTGCTAATTAATTCATTAGTTATGTCAGGATCTCATGTATCCTAGGTTGACTCACTGGATAGTGAGAAGATGACCTTGCATTTCTCATCCTCTTGCCTCCGTTTCCTTTGTCCCAGGATTATAGGTGTGTGCGAACAAGCCTGGGTTATGTCATGCTGGGTTGAACCTAGTGCTAATGAACTGCTCTAGCTAGCAACCGAGCACATCCGTAGCCCCAGGGTCACTATTTTAAAGACTTGTGTTGTCTGAGGAAAGCTGTCCTCTTGGTCTTGTTTCTGAATTTTGGCAAAGGACACAGGATTTAGCTTCATGCTCTGAACAGCTATGGCTGCACTAACGTCAAGCACCTTGATCGCGTGCAGTTCTCACAGGAAGATCTTTAAAAGTAAAGTTCTTTTTTTTTTAATTAAAAAAAGTGAAATAAAAATATGCTTGTTTTCCAACCTAGATTGATGAGCTGGCATGGAGGAAAAGCCAGTCTTTGAAATCTATAGGCATCCTGTTGCAGGTCCAACCCCACTGACCCCACCACATTAGTAACGGTTTGCATGGCTTGCTCTGCCAGCAGGCCCGACTGGGTGTGTACAGATGGTGCCAGGTGCAGAAAATGACTGGCCAGCCCCGCAGGAAGGCCCCAGCTCTGGCGTCCACCTCTAGGGAACAGCCCAGACTGAGACTGGCTTGTTTGTGGACCTGCTCCTGCTTAATGTCTACAAGACCAGTTAAGGGGTGTCCCTCCCTCCCTGTTACTTAAGTAATGCTTTATTGTCATAGTTGGGCCTTTCTGAGCTGTTAGGCAGCTGGGACTTTTACAGGGTCTTAGGGCCTTGGGGTTGTTCCACAAGGGAATTTGAAACTAGAACTGATCTCATTCCAAGGAGCTAAGTATAATGCCCTGCTTGTTTTCCTAGAGTCATTTAGCTTAAGGAAAATGTGAGTGGGCTGGAGGTGGGGGCAGGGAGGAGTTTTCAGAGTTTGAGTAATCAACTTAACTCAGGGGTAAAAGGAATTTTATTTCCGAAGGCAGTACACATGGCTTAAGTCCTTCTAGCTACCACCGGTTTCTGAGGTATTAATGATACCCCGAGAGCTTACATAGTCAACACTCCTTGTGTGGGGTCAGTAATGGAAGTGATGACTGTGTTCCCCAAAGATGGGAAAGAAAAGGACCTCATTAACATTCAGCTATTGGAAACTGTGAGCCCTGGCTTCCTAATTAGCAGTTTTAGTCTCTGAAAATTCAGCCTTCATTGCATTACTCAAAGTTAAAGGGAAAACGCACAGGCCTGAAACGGCTTCCCTTCAGCCAGTGGGAGTCACTCTGGAAAAGTCCCGATGGGGAGCGGAATGTTAGCGTGGGTGTCTGTGATTGATGAAGCAACGGTGGACCATCCTGGGTTTCTTTTGTTAAGATTTTATTTGATTTTTTAATGATGTGTGGATTTGAGCTTGTGAGTGCAGTGTCTGATGAGATCTAAAGGGGACACCAGATACCTTCAATCTGGAGTTACAGGTGGTTGGAAGCTCCTGATGTGGGTACTGGGAACTGAACTCCAGACCTCTGGAAGAGCAGCAAGTGGTCCTAACCTGTGCCATCTATCCCCCCCGCCCCCCGCTTGCTTTTTTTTTTCTTTCCTCTGCTTTTTGGGCCTCTAGGCTTCCCACTCCACTGGCTTACTTGTCTCCAACTAGGTTGGTATTGACCCTGCACCTTGCTCCTGACTTGGCCGCTAACTTTGGGATTATTAGTTGAAATGGCTAGATTCCAGATGACTTTTCCTTGAAGGCGCTGCGGCTGTAAAGAGTGAGCATGTCTTTGAGGACCTGACCCGACACAGGTTTATATTATGTAATGAAATGAATATACTTTGCTTTTCTTCCTGATGATGGAAACACCTGGATCCTGTTTCCCTCAATTTAGAACTTCTGAAATTAGAATAAAAAAGCATGTCTGACAGGGAGTTTCGCTCCAGATGAAGGTGGCCTTTCTGACTTTGCTGGGGAGGGGTGCTATACACATGGCTTGCTAGTCATCTGGAGAGCTGCCCAGAGGGTCCATAGCAACATGGTAGAAGGTCATCTCTTCTTGCCTGAAAGTGAAGCCCAGGCATGATAGTATCAGTTAGATGCAAGGCCAAATGGAGAGAGGGAAGTCAAGAATGACAAGGATAGGGCCCTAGCATCTGATAGGTGGTGAGATACAGCGGAGGGAGGAAGAGGAGGAATCCAGCCTGAAGCAACATTCACCCGAAGTGTCCACAGATCCTGGGGTTTTGGGTATCTGGGGCAAACTGAGAATGTACCCGGAGGTGGACACAGAACTGGTGATGAAGCCACCGAATTTAATAAGATCATGGGTTAGGAAAGTTTGATATCTGAGGACAGAATTAGAAGCACACATGGGTTCCTCCCACTTCCATCAAGTGACCAACTATGTGCATTTGCCAGAGAAAGATGCAAATTAGCAGTTGCTTCTGTGCAAACCACATTTGGTGAGTATCTGAGTAGGAGAATCTCCAGTGATCTTTGGGAAGGTAGGAACAAGTCCTTGACAGTAACCCAGCGGTGGGATTTTGTGAGCCTCTGGTTCGGTCCCCAGATGCTCTCTTATTTGAACTCGGTGCCAAAACAAACCAGCACATAGATAGCTGGGGTTTGAAGTACATAAAGCAAGCATCTGCCGGTCCATTTAATAGTTGGAGCAGGAGGCTCCGGGAGACGAACCTGTACTGAGGCCAAGGATGAAACCTGGTCAAGAGGCCACATCAAGCTGTCTTGGCAAGCAGGCCTGGTAGCCCGGTAATTATACTGGTGCCTGCCTCTATGTGGGCCTTTCCACTGGGTTTAAAAAAGACTTTCCTCTAACTACTGGGTCTTGCAGAAGTTGGGCCACTGTGCTTGTGGTGTTTTTTTTTTTTGTNTTGTGGAGTCTGTGCTCAGTGCTGTGTTTGCTTATTCTGTTGTAACAGCCTTGGGCCTGAGAGTCCTGTCCTCACCACCTCCAGACAGAGCTCACAGGAAGAAGGGAAGAGGCCAGCATAAACCATGCAACTACCAACTACTTGGCTAGACTAACACGTGTGGCCTTGACTGAATTCTTCTCTGCGCACACCCCGCCCCCAGGCTTCTGTTAAATATTTTGGCATAGATGTTAGGGAAGGGAAGGGAATCAAATGAAAGAAAATTCATTTTGGTTTATCTTCTGTTGAATACCACAGACTGCATGGTAATCATCAAAGAAAAGAGGTTAAATTTGACTCATGACTCTAGTATAAGATTGAGGGGCTGTATCTGGTGATGGCCTTTTAAATTTTATTAGCTTAAAAAATTCCTTCTCTCCCCCCCATATGCTGCTGCTGCTCTGTGTGTGTGTGTGTGTGTGTGTGTGCACACTCACACATTTTGGTGCATGCTACAATATACATGGGAAAGCTAAAGGATGGTTTGCAGGAATCATTTGTTTCTGTCCACCCTGTGGGTTCTGGGATTAAACTCAGGTCTCTTGACAGCATTCTTATCCGCTGAGTCATCTAGCCAGCACTGATGATGGCTCTCTTATCCGCTGAGTCATCTAGCCAGCACTGGCTATGGGCCCCTTGCTGGCAGTCTTAGGAGATACAGGTCTTTAGGAGGTAGGAGGAGAATGAAAGGAGAAAAAGAAGGAGGTACAGGAGAGGAGAGGGGAAAATGGACAGATAGCATCACTCAGTGAGACAGGAAGCAGACAGGGAGGGTCCAGTTCTCTTTATAGTAGCTCGCTCCTGTGGGAACTAATCTACTCCAGGAGGATAGCAGTAGCCTCTACAGGCACCGGGCAAGACCTAATCACCTTCCACTAGAGTCTACCTCTTAAAAGTACAGTCAACTTTCTGTTTCTTTTAAAATTTTATTTTATGTTTACATGTGTACCCAGGCACGTGGATATGCACAACGTGTATTCAGGAGCCTACGGAGGTCAGAAGAGGGCTTCAGATCCTCTGGAACTGGAGTTAAAGGTGGTTATGAGCTGCCACATGAGTGCTGGCAACCAAACTCAGATCTCCAACAGCAAGGACAGATTTATTTTATTTTATTTTCTTCATATTCTTTACTATAGCAAGGACAGATTTAATGGCGAGACTTAGACCTTGCAGTGAGGGACAGTTAACACTGGAACTTCCTCTGGATTAATTCTCTCTCCCTCTCTCTCTGTCTCTCTTCCGCTCTCCCTCCCTCCTTGTCTCCTTTCCTCCCTCCCCCCTCTCTCTCTTACATTACATTATTTATTGTGTATAGGGGTGGGGAGGAAAACCATGTACACCACAGGACTTGCATAGATGTCAGAGCACAATCTGCAGAAGTCTCTTTGACCTTGTAGGTCCCAGGGATTGAACTCATGTTGTCAGGCTCGTTGGCAACTGCCTTTGCCTGCTGAAACCTGGATTAATACTTTCTACGATTGGAAGCCTCACTAAGCGTCAACATCTGCGAACAGTTCATTTTAGCTTTTCGTTTTTTAATGCATTTTAAGTGTGGCGATGGCATTAGTTAAATGGGGTTGGAAAGGTGGCTCAGCAGTTAAGAGTGATTACTGCTCTTGCAGAGAACCTGGGTTCACTCTCTCACACCCACATAGGGTGGCTCACAGCTGCCCATGATTTCAGCTCCAGAGGATACCCTCTTCTGGCCTCTGTGGGCACCAGACACGCACAGTACACATACAACTGCTCAGGCACACATGGACACATAAACTAAAAATAAATCTAAAAGAAATTAGGGAAATGAGTCTCAGAAGGAGCCATAAACCTTTCCTTAACTGTATTCCTACTGGACCTAGTCCCAGAATCAATCCAAAGAGGGTGGCCTTTGTATCCTCTGCTGGGGCATTACCAGTGTTGCCAACACAGACAGACCTTGTGGTTGGTTTTGTTTTTGTTTGTTTGGTTGGTTGGTTTTTTTGAGACAGAGTTTCTCTGGCTAACAGTCCTGGCTATTCTGAAATTCACTTTGTAATCTGGCCTCCACCTGCCTTTCCCTCTGCCTCCCAAGTGTGGGGATTAAAGGGCCTGTGCTGTCATTGCAGCTGCTGCCACCACCTGGCCTCAGATCCTTTATTGTGTAAACAAACATGGCTCTGCTGCGCTGGGCTCCTGTGCTCACTCCCTGCTTTCCTCCCTTCTGTTCAGTTGAAATGTCGCCTTGGTACGAAGCCTCCCACCTGACATGTAGTAACGTGTGCCTCCCTGAAACGCTTGCTGTCCTGTATCTCTATAACACAGTATGTACATCGAACTGCATCTCCACAGGAATGTAAGCACTCTGAGGGGGCAGACTACAGACCATATTTGTGTGCTAATTGACCAAAAAGCTCACGGGCTTTTATAGCTCTCCTTAGGGAAGATGTTCTCGAAAGTTAACATTGAAAAATGTGATGTAGACATCGTGGTAATTGTTGATAGTTTAGGTGAATGGATGGATGGTTGGGTGGGTGGATGGATGGATGGATGGATGATGGTGAGAGTTTATTCTGGGTAAATTTATGCCTACAATATTTAAGGTGCAATGGGATTAGTAAAAAATACCTTCCACATCCTGTTTTGAACACTGAATCTATTGAGTAAAACAATGCAAATCTTTTGTTGTTTCTCTTTTTTAGAGCCTCTGAGAGTATCATTGCAGTATAGTCCTAATCACATTTGGTTCAATTGAATTGAGGATTTATTTGTTTGAAGGCAATAATCATGTTATTGATAACCCATAAGAGTTTTCAGTTCACTGTGAACAATATTATGAATATTATCATTTTTGCTGTCTACTGACTGCTTGAACTCATTGAAATTAATATCCCCTGAAGATAAAATAACCTCCAATAACTTAAACTCAAAAGTCCCAGTGACCATCCTGGTTCCTTTGAGCATCTCTTTGAGGACAAAGTCACATACAACAGTAATATGTATAAAGCTCTTAAGTTTTGGAGTATTCCTTTCTGGGATGTATGTAGATTGTGCTCAACATCCTATGGTACTGCTTATCTGAAGTTCCCTATATGAAAGATAATGATTGTAAACTTGATCTTATACTACATGAAAATTTCTCTCCTTTCAAGAGAGACTAAATTATATCCATTATATGAGAACATGGACTACCTGATGCTCTGTCGACAGTGTCAATGATAAGTGCAGGTAGCGTGTAGGGATTAATTGGATATTCTGCTCTGTTCCTACACATGCTCTGATTCTCTGACTCTCCCTCCACTGCCCCAGTCAGAAGACTTATGCCCTAGATGCTCCTATGATTAATCTTGAATGAATTAGAGGTTTGATTTATCAAAATGCCACATGATCTGATAGCTCTTAGTGCATTTGCTTTTGTCAGAAAATTTATAAAATGTAGGGATTGTTTTTGTTTCATTGTAATATATTTTAGTTTGTCATATTTGGTTGTTATCGCTTAGAAGCCTCTTCTTTTCTAATGAGAGACAGAAAGAGAGTGGATCTGAAGGGGGTGGGAGATGATGAGGAACTTTGAGGAGTAGAGGAAACTATAATCAGGATATATTGTATGAGAAAAGAATCTATTCTCAAAGGAAAAAAATAATTAAGATAAATAAAATGTAGGGATTATGAGCCTGAGAATAGGTCATTTTTCTTTCACAGAGTAAGCAGTTGGTTCTGTATTTCGAGGTAAAAGTATGTGATTCCACTGGCTACACATGCTATCCAAGCTACTTTGACTGCTTGGCAAATGCCAAATCCTATGTAACTTTCTATGTGTATATGCCATGTAGGCAGTGCCTGTGGAAGTCAGAAGACTCTGAAGTCAGATCCTCTGAAGCTGGAGTTCCAGGCACTTGTGAGGTCCTCAGTGTGGCTGCTGTGAACTGAACTTTGGTCCTCTATGAGAGCAGCAGAGCTCTTCATCACAAAGCCACTTCAGCTCTGCATGTGACCTTCAGAGCGTGTGTCTACACAGATAGCGATAAAGTTGGCATTACTCTTGGGGATGCATCAACGCACCTTTCCATCTGTTTTGTTTGCTCTGGAAGAGTCTTTTCATCTAGCACACGTCCTGGGGACCAGTCTTGCTCATCCGTCCTTTACATTCGCCCCCTAGCCTTTTTAAAAGACATGTTTCCACCTCAGACACTAATTATTAAAATTGCATGATTCGCCAGACAAACACAACTCAGTAGTGGTATTTGAGCAACAAATCAATGAGCAAATATTGATGCAACACACATGCCACATAAGTGTGACACCATCTGGGCTTCTGAGCATGATTTATACAGGAAGACAGAGCGTCTCTGCCTTTAAATGGCTCAAAGTCTAATTAGTAGAAGACTGGCGGAAGAGCAGAAAATAGCGTGAGCACCCTTAACCGGTTTTCACAGTTGCTGCCATTGTAGCATTGCGTTCCCTTTGTGCTTTGTGTCATCACCCAATGTCTTGCCAAAAGCAGGAAAGTGTGCTGAGGGCTGGTACATGGGGGCTATAACTCAGTTTGGAACCTCAGGGAACTTGTAGAACAGGCTTGTTGTCATTGCCCTTGGAGTAAAATGAAATGATGATTTTAGCTAATTCAGAAATGAATAAGGTAGTTACATAGACTACTTATGGGCTTTGATATCTGGATGCTGTAGAATGTAGATGTTCAATGTCGGTAACTGGTTCATCTGCCTCTGGATATCTAAGTTGTAGAGTAGGTGAGGCATAGAGCGCTGGAAAGAATCATAATAGATTTGAGAGTTTAACTTACTCATCATGATGATGATGATGTTGATGATGTCTCCTGTGGCTCACACTGGCCTCAAACTTGCTACATAGCTGAGGATGACTTTGAACTCTTAATCCTTCTGTATCGTTGGATTACAGGAATTCCTGGTTACAATCTTATCCCTCATGTAAATGGTATAATGCAATTATGGTGACCATTAGTGTTGATATTGGCATTTCCAATTCTAGAGTTAAACTAGACTTTGTAACTTACCAATTGAGCAAAATGACACAAGTTACATAAACTCTATGGGCATCCACTTATATGTCTGTAGAGAGCAGAGTGTAAGGAATATTTATGCATTCCCATGTGATGTGAGGATACAAATGAGAGAATTCATTTAAGATGAAAAGATTGGGAGACACAAACATTCCAGGTTTCAGTTGTTACTAATGATGGGTGCAGGGGATTGATTTCTGTTAAACACCAGCTTCAAGGTGGCTTTCTACTTTGGAAGATAATTATGGCTGCCCCCCCAAAATATGCTCTCACTGGGGTTCAGATGTAGTGAGACAGAGAAGTATGTCATATCTTTTGAGATTGATCATTGCTAAAGAGAAATCGTGTGTCAGCTTGTAGTTCTAGAACGCTTGCAATAAAATGGGCTTGGACTTAACTTTTACGACACTGGTAGAGATGTGTTAAAGCAGGCTGTGTGGGTGCCTTATTTTTGCCTTCCTGGTTGAAATCTCAAATAAACCAAAAGGAGACTTTGTTGGCCCTTTCATGCTCATTCATCTCTCTAGTTAGGCATCTCTAGTGATGTTTTTGTTTATTTTGTTCATGGCCATAACTCTAGTGCCTGAATAGGGGCTGGTTAGTAAAACGTGCACTATGGATTTTTCTTAAACAACAACTGCAGAGACTTTGTCATATTTACATATGTTAGAAGGTCCTTTGAGATCTTTGGGCTTTTTGTTGTTGTTATTTGTTTGTTTATTTTGTTTTGTTTTCAAGACAGGGTTTCTCTGTGCAGCCTTGGCTGTCCTGGAACTCTCTCTGTACACTAGACTGGCATTGAACTCACAGAGAGCCACCTGCCTCTGCCTCCGGAGTGCTGGGATTAAATAAAGGCTTAGAGGCCTTTAATGTGCCACCACTGCCCAGTTGGTGCTTAGAATTATTAGTAATTAAGAAATAATTACCTTTAGGTTCTCACTGTCCAGTAGGTGGAAAGAAAAGCAGAGACAATGACAATTCTGTAGCAAGTGAAACAGGGGGATTGTAAGTGTGCCAAGAGACCTGGGGAGAGGGCAGTAGCTTCACCAAGGTTATGGTGATAGTGAAGTTTGGTATAATCTGTCCTTCCTTTAGAGTAGGGGGATGTTTGAGCACAGCAGCTAGCATTTCATCAGAGCATCCGTGACGGCTTGAGGAGGCCTAGAGACTGAACCTCTTGACTCTTAATGTTTCCTCATAGAAGGCGGAGTTGGGTGGGATGTCCTTTGATCCTTATCTGAGATTCTAGCTGTTGCCTCCCCATCTCTTAGTCAGTTATAAGCAATTCTGCCTTAATTGCATATGACCTCCTGGTCTTAGAGGTGCTACAGACTGTGGCGGGCTAACTGAAGAGGAGACTCCATCCATGCTGATTTTCTGGTAGTGTGTCGTCTGGTAGCATGGGGTCATTCATGCTCCTGTAAGTAACTTATGAATGCATGTAAGGAATCCCAGGAAGCTTGCTGCCTCTCCAAGTTGAACTTCAGTAGAAAAGCACTTTAGTTTATCGTCAGTGCTCTGCTCTATGAGAAGGAAGATGTTTGCTTTTATCTCCCTAGGGAAAGTGTTCCCACAAGAGACTGTGGGAATTCTTAGTTCCTGGAAGAAGATTCATTGTAGAGAGCTGAAAAATAATAATAAAAACTGACAAAAAAGGGCCAACTTGTTCTTTTGCTATCACCATATAAGAAACATCTCGCAGTAAGATTGTCATAGTCACCATCCTATGCTGCCTTCAGGTCTGTCATAGTCACCTGCCACCAGCTCACTTTGAGTTACTTGTCTCTCTGAAAGCTGAACCTCCTGGCTTATAAATAGCAAATTTTCAAGTGTGTTCAATAAGAAAACAAATGGGAAGACCTTCTACTTCTAACTACATGTCCACCCCACCCTAAACAACCTTGGAATAATTGGAATAAAATGAGAATTTTTTTTTTTGTGATCCACAGATGTTTCGAAGAAACTCTCATTTTTTCAAAGCAAGATGATCTTTTAAAAATATCTGCTCCATCCAAAAATTCAATCTTGGGTCAACTTCACAAACTGGCGTTTGTGAAGCATCATCAAAGAATGACCTTCCAGTCATTGAAAAGTAATTCTTAATCAAAACAGGAATTGAGTTCCACCATGTCCCTTTTACTATTTTATTTTGATCTGCCAGTGAGTTACGATTATATAGTTTTGATTGCTCCTAGACTTGCAAAAGCCAAACAAAGCAAAGCAATAGTGCTGTCTTGTCCCAGGCAGCTCCCTCCCCAGATTTGTAGCCTATTTACTATCAGTCATTGTGAAATGTTATCTTCTCAATAGTGTGGGATATTTTAGATTTTTTCCAGATTACAAGGTGATTAAGTTGTGTTTCCTTATTTTTCCTTATTTTTCCATCTATTTAATATTAGGGAGAGGTGGAGATTGGATTCAATATCCACATAAAAAATTCAGCTCAAGAGAGCTCAGAATTGCTCAGCATAAATTTTCCTGGGGAACCAGGTACCTAATGCTCTTCATGTAGCTGAGCCCACCAAAGTGGCTTATTTCCCCAGCAGGATCTCCACCATTGATTTTCGTAGAGTAAATCATAACAGCCTATTAACATCCCATTATGCTGAGCATCGCTCTAATAGGGAGCATAGACAAGGTCAGAGATCAGAAGGAGCCTTGAAGATGCACTCCTCAACAGAGGATTGAATGGAAAATGAAGATGTGGAGCCAGCTTCGTGGGTGTGTCTTTTAATGAGAGATCCCGTGTGAGATGGGGTAAATCTTGAGAAGGCAAAGCAAGGCTGTGTCTGACTTCCTGCCAACTAGATCAAGAAACAGTAGATCATTGGAATGTTCTATTCCCGTCTAATGCTTTCCTATTGGAGTGAGATGCTCTTTGAACAGAATTACTTGTTGAAATTTAACAGCTAGGAAGTGGTGGTGTCTTGTGTGGATGTGCAGGTGCTCACCAAGCAGGGAGATCTGCTGTGGGCCCAGGATAACACAATAAGCAGCAGGAAAGAAATGTTCCTACAGTTTTCACTATTTTCTGGAGCCAGTGGGTGATCCTTAACTGACGTGGGGTTGATCATGGCAGTTGAATAGTGTGGCAGTTTCTTGGTAGAATCTAAAGGAAAGTAGCGCTAAACTTGAGAATTTAGTTACATTAATAGTAAAATTAGCATTTACTAATAGAATATTAGCGGTTGCTTTTGTGCCAAATACTTGTACTAGGCTATGAAAAAACCTTCCCTGAAGACACAGCTCCAGAAGGCTCTACTACCTATTAACTATAGGCTTCAGAACAACTCTGTAAACATCTGAAAGAAATTTAAAGTAAATCTGACTTCATGCCTTCAGTCATGACTTAGCCATTCATTGTTTGGGTGGGAATTGAGCAAGAAGATAAGAATCTTAAGAATGTAATCAGGAGGAGAAGCCAAACAGAAGGATTATCAGGAGAAAATGGTGTCTGGAAAATGGAGGGAAGAGATAATTTCCAGAAGGAAAGGGTGGATCAGCCCTATCACCTGCCCCAGAGAAGGCAGGTACAGATAAGCTCACCAAACTGAGTCACTGTGAAGCAGACTTAATTGGTGACCTCTGGGAACATTCGGTGGTCCTGGGAGGGGGAGTCTGTTTGCAGGGGCTGGTGCAGAAGATAGGAAAGAAGCAGACATCCAATCCAGGGCTCTCTGGGAGAAAGGGTGGATTAGAGAAGCGAAGAGGAGTGAGTTGCCGAACAGACTGCCAGTTTCTAACTGTACATCCTGAAAAATGTACATCCTGTACATTCTTCAATCATTCTGGATTTCCTTGTCTCTAAAACAAGGTAGCCTGAATGACTTGAGGGATTCAAATGAGTTGACTCAACCATATGGGGAAGAGTCTTTTTGTTTGTTTGGTTTTTGTTTGCTTGTTTTGTTTTTCAAGACAGGGTTTCTCTGTGTAACAGCCCTAGTTGTACTGGAATTTGTTTTGTAGACCAGGCTGGCCTGGAACTCACAGGGATTCACCTGCTTCTCCCTTCTGAGCCTTGGAATTAAAGGCATGAACCACCATGACCACCTTGGAGTAGATTCTTATCAGATCAAAGTCTTAGAGCTACTGTGAGCATTCAATGATAATTTAAAAGAGAAGCTACTCTTGTTGGCATGTGTATGTGATTTTAAGAAAATATATTTCTATTAGCATATAAAATATTAGATGCCATTTTGGTAGTTTTGACTAAAGTTTGTTTTAGGTGATTCTTCTCCCCCATCTATATCCTCCCTCCACCTCCCTCTCTGAATGCCTCTCTCTGTAGCTCAGTTTGCCCTGGAACTCCCTATATTCAGGTTGGGCTCTGCACTCACAGCAATTGTCCCTTCTCAGCCTCCTGAGTCCTGTGGTTACAGGTATAAGTCACCACTCCCATCCTTTTCTTAAAATTTATTTTTCATGACACCAAATGCAAAATGTATTATCTTAAGTATACAATTCATTACCGCAAAGCATATTTGTATCTTTGTATACCCGGACTCGGGAGATGGAAATTCTGAACACAACTGAACAACCATCGATGATCCCTCTTCCTCCCATCACCCCCCTTTGCTCTTTGGTCCCTGTGTTTGATGATGTAATGCTTCCCATGAGTGTGAAGCATAATGCGTGTCTTAGTAACTGGCTTCCTTCATCTCAGCATGCCATCCACAAGGCTCATCGGCATTGTAGGATAGCATCAAATGCCTGTCACATTTTGTTCATCCATTTAGTAATGGACATTTGGCTTTCTGCTACATCCTGGTGATTGTTATTGTGAATGATGCCCCATGGTCATGGGTATACATGTAACTATCCTCTTTACAAAGCAAGTGACAAGTTCCCGCCTCTGCTGTGTGGCTGGTCACAGCTGATGCAAGGATACATCCTGGAGTGGAGGCAGAATAGCATTCAGAGAAAACATGGATGGATGGCTGCCTTCCTTTAGGACATAGACTTATGACCTACAAGACTGCTGCCCTTACTGAATTATTTTCCAATAAAGAAAGGGTTCTCGTTAGTTTCCTTTTAAGATTGGCGTTCTAGAAGAAGCCCAGATACCTGGGCACAGAGACATTTGTCTGCACTGTGCAGTTTATTTGCTTACGTCATAAAGAGTCATGATGATGGAGGACTGCGGGCAGATGAGGAGCTCTTTGCAAAAGTCCTGCTGTGACTCATTGCAAAGCTTAGGCTCAGCAGCTGGCTGGGCGTGGTCCCTCCACCAATGCTGACAATCATGTCCCAGGCCTGCAGCCTTTGCCTTCTTTAGTTGCTATTTCTTTCCCCACTATGGAATGTTGAGAAGGGCACAGCATTGTCTTGCCATGGTTTTCCCACAGTCTTTTAAAACATGGCTGTTTCTATTCCTCTTGGGGAAGAAGCTGTACTTAACCTTGCAACCCCAAGAGTGGCATTCTTCACTTACAGAATGTCAGCCCAGGCGTCAAATTAACTGTGTTCCAAGAGTTTCTTCAGACCCAGAAGAGCTCAACCTCCCGACAGCTCGGTTCCTCTAGAGTGCACAGTGTGGCCAACACTTACCCTTCCATCTTAAGAATCTACCAGCTAAGTCTTCTCAACTTTAAGTCAACTGTGTGAAGAACTGGATGCCATATGCACTGTCTGTTTTTGCTGGATTAAACACAAGGCTAAAGAAAAGAAGAGGGAATGAGGAAAAGGTCTTGCAGAAGCTGCTCTTGGTTATCGCAGTGACTTTTAAGGAAGCAGCTGTTCGCAGCAGATTGCCCAGGCCTAGCTGGGCACACCTTTCAGTATTGCTATGCAATTGCTTAGATTTTGCAGACAGTGTCCTGTCATTTTAAATCCCCCCCCCCAGTTACCATCTAAACTCTTTTGAACTTTTCTTTTTTATTTTTTAATGACTTGTTTATTTTTATTTTATGCGCATTGGTGTTTTGCCTGCATGTATATCTCTGTGAGGGTGTCAGATCCCCTAGAGCTGGGGTTATAGACAGTTGTGAGGTGCCATCTGGGTGTTGGGAATTGAACCTGGGTCCTTTGGAAGATCAACCAGTGTTCTTAACCATTGAGCCATTTCTCCAGGTCCCATTTTTTGAGTGTTAAAGAACTCATGGCTAGTGAGGACAACTTTTCAAAGAGAACACACAAGAATGGCTTGCTAGAATAATTAGAATGCAACACTAGACTGATTTCCAGCGAAAGCAGGAGCGGGCTTGATGGTGTCTGTCTTTCTGTCTCCTCTTGACTGGCCAGGTTCTTCCACTGTTGCGAGGAAGCCTTGAGTTGTTGTGACACAACAAATGGACAACAAATGTTCAACCTTCTTCCTGGTGTCAAGCCCAGGAAATTGGCAAATTAGATGAACAGGCCAAATGCTTCAGCAAGGTTTCATGAGCCAAGTGTGCCGAAGGAGCAAGCAGCTGCGGGCTCAGTCCTTCAGCACCGGGATGCCTCTTCTTAGCTTTGAATCTGCTGCTGCCCCATGATGAGACAAGTTGACTCTCAGAGACAGGGACCCAGGGCTTTGAAGTAACAAATTGTCTCTTTTAACTTTTCAGCAACCAGAATGTTTGAAAACTAAACAGAGGGAGGTATAGAGGTATTTATGCTTCCCTGTGTAATTCCCAAATCATTCCTATCAGTGGCAGAACAAACATACATGTCTACAGCATTGATATAAAACACCCACCCACGGTCTGTAATAGTCTTCCACAGAGGCTGCCCTGGATTGGCGAATAGCATTCACTTGGTGCCTTAGGTTTAAACAGGCTGCCCTTGATTTCCGGTTTGAATTTAATATACATCTGAGTGAAAAATAGTCTCTCCTTCTGTCATAATATCCAGTTGGTTTTGGTAGCTGTTATTGTTTTCTTCTCTTCTCCAAACAACTTCTATAAAAGTTTGGAATTAAAAGTTGGGGGAGGGCTGGACACATATATCCCTAATCCAAGCATTTGGGAAGACTGAGCAGTGTTCCATGTTTGAGGCCAGCCTGGACTAGCTAGTGAGTCCCAGGCCATCCTGGAATCCGTAGGGAGACTCTGTCTCAAAAATATTAACCGAATAAACGTTTGTGTTGGAGGACTGCTGCATCCCAATTGAAACAGAGCAGATGTGGTTCACTGTTTGGGAAAGATTTTAATGTGGGAGCGAGTCATTTCCTGGTAAATCAATAAAACCAGCTTCCTATTTCCCTGTGGACAGTGGGTGACTGGGAGGAGGGACTTTGGACTTAGTTGGTCCCTTCACTGTTTTGGATCAGAATAAACTGGTGCGTCACTTTGTTTAAAATTTCTTTTAATACTTTTGACATCAGGTCTCACTTTGTAAGTATGACTGGCCTGGCTCTTGATGGTGCTTAATGAGCATCTCACGGTACCCTTAACCTTGTAGCAATCCTCCTGCCTCAGCCACCAGAGTGTAGGGATGGCAGGCCCGATGCCTGGCTAATCAACCCCTTTTGGGGTGATTCTATGTGTCAGGAGATCATTTCCATGGATATTTTATTTAGACAGGGAAATGGAACCTATATCTCAAACCATCCTTTATAAGTGCCACAGACTCCTAGTTTGTCATTTTGGTTGCGGAGTGTTTTCCTGGCTGTTCTGTGTGCTGGCTGCATGTGTGTCTGGAGGGCATGCCTTTTAAAGGCAAGGCATACTGAAGGGTGTAATTTGGTGACATTTTGCTGACTGCACTCCTTGCTGTATGTCTCTTTTAGAGGCTTTACTATTTTTGCCATGGTCAGTTCTTTCTTAACCCTACTCTGGGCAGGCCTCGCAATTTCTCTCTTGCACATCCAAATGGCTGAAGATATATCTAAGGCATGAATGGTCCTCTGCTGTCATGAGTCATTGTTTTGCCCTGTGTGTGAATCAGTATTTGAGAAAAGAAATCTCTCTAAATGCCAGTAGATGACTTGTCAGTATTTTGGTCTATGTCCTGCACCAATTTCCGGTTTTCAAATTGGAATCTAGAATTTGGCTACTACTTTTAACTCCCTGCCTTTTAATTTTGAAGATCAAATATGGTAGAGCAGTTCAGTTGGTCAAGGGGACCTTTTCTGACCTTGAATGTGGTTTGCTGGTTTTTCATCAAAAGGAGGGGGGGGAAGAGGAAGAGGAGGAGGAGGAGGAGGAGGAAGAGGAGGAGTGAGAGGAGGTGGAGGCTGTCTGTCCTGTTTGCTGTTTTAGGTAGCACCAGCCCTTGGGGTTTTATAAAGATTCTTAAAAAAAAGTCTGACATGCAGCTGTTGACTTCCGTTTTTGGCTAAAGGTGTCTTCCGGGCCTTCACAGTTCAGTGACTTGGGAACACAGAGCAGGGATAGGGTGGCACAAGGCTCCAGACGCCTCATGTCTGGCAGACACCACGTCTGCCATGGACATTGCCTTGTTCTTCATGTCTAGCATCAACAACCTCCTGACCTCCATGGAGGCCAGTGGGATGCTCACAAGACATGTTGCTTTCCATTTGCTCAGGGTTTACTCTGAAGGCAAAACGGAACAAGGGTGATTTAAGGTTTTTTTTTTTTTTTTTAATCTGTCATCCAAGTAGTTATTCACAGCACAGGTGTAGCTGAAGTCACCTGGGAAGCCTAGGCTGTGGGGGTGGAGTGTTCATGGAGATGTATTCCGAAGACACGTTACATCCATGTTTTTGTTTGGTTTTGTTTTTAAATATGGTATTAGTTAGCAGGAACTTAATTTTGTGTGTGTGTGCGTTTAAACTCAGGCTAAGATGTTGTAATATATACATTTTATTTACTGTGTATGTGCGTGGGCACAGGTGCTACAGGGAAGGTATGGGGGTCAGAGGAAACTTCTGGGAGCTGGTGCTTTCCTTCTCTTGCTTGCCTCTGGAGGACTGAGTTCAGGCTTAGTGGCAGGGGCCTCTACTAGCTGAGATCTCTCTTCAGCCTGGCCTCGTTCTCCACCTGCTTCCTCGGCACAGGCACATCGAGGAAGTCTAAGGTCTTGGTTTGCAAGCTCCGTAGGACCCTCTGGGTAGGACCATCTTGTATTGTAAGCTAAACCAACCACGGTTCATTCCTATGCAGTCAGAGTGCTCTTGGCTCTCTATTGTAGGACAGATAATCTTATTAGAAAGCTCTTTAAAATCAGTGATCATTTAAAAAAAAAAAAAAGCTTAAAAGGATGGTAGCAATCCTTTTATTGAAAGGATTTTTTAATTATATTATTCTATCAAATATACCACAATGGTTTTTATTTAAAAGAGAGTTTTTATCTTCAATGTGTGATCACAGCCGTTGAAAGGCTGTGTCAAAGATGTGTCCTGTCATTGTTTTTTCAGGTCTCTGTTCTCTGCCATTGTAGGCACTAAACTTTTAAGTGGTCATTTTGTTGAAAAGCAATTGAAAAAACTTTCTAATACCTCTCTTTTCTTCTAAGTTGGCTTTTTTTTCCCCTAAAAAGTACCATTTCTTTATCCAGTCTGAACATTAGTTACAAAATAACTGCTAGAGTAAGGGATGTTCACGTGTAGACCCTTCCTAAGGGTCCAATGCTGAGTCTCACCTAGAGGCTGGGAGACCACTATACTAGTGAGTCTTACCAAGTCTGAGCTGATGGCCAACTTGATGAACCAGCAGGCTGTTGGGAAGGGCAGGGCTGCTGATGAAGTTGAGTTGAGCCTGCAGATATTTTCTGTCCTTGGCCCTCCTTCTGTGGGTATTTTCCTGGCAAAAGGGAGGCAGGTGATGGTCTTATCTCTGCGACTCAAGCATTTTCAGCTGTGCTTTGAAGTACAGAGAACACAGTTTTGTTAAAGACTCTCCCTAAAAGACCAGTTTTGTATCAAATGAGAAATCCACTCAAACCTATTGGCCTGACATGAGCAACATAGGTGTTTGCATCTTTCAGTGAGAAACTTTAGAAACTTAGACTGTCTGAAGGCCTCTTTTTCTTTTGGCCCATGGTGTGAAGAGTGGGTAGGTACATGAGCCCCAAACACAGGGTAGCCTCGAGATGTTTTTCTTCATGGTTGGTGCTGGGTTTGGAATCCTGGATTTTGCTCCGTGAACTAGTGACATTGGTTCTCTTTTTGATGAGAAAATCTGGTTACTAACACTTAGGTCAGTTTGACTAATTGAAATCATGCCCAAGTGGGTTAACATGCTGTCCATGTTTGGTATAGAAAGCTTAGACAGGGTCCTGAATCCTGACATGTGTTCTCAGAGCTTTGCAGTGTGAAGTTAGCCTCTGTCAACACTGGGGAACCCTTGGTTGGAAAGAGGAGCACTGATGGCTAAGCGATAGCATAGATGTAGCTAAGGCAGTGGTTCCTAGCCTGTGGGTTGAGACTCCTTTTGGAGTCAATGGCCCTTTCATAATGGTAGCAGGATTACAGTTATGAAGTAGCAACAAAAATAACTTTCTGGTTGGAGGTCACCACAGCATGAGTAACTGAATTAAAGGCTCATAGCATTAGGAAAGGTGAGAACCACGGGGCTGTGTTCTGTTATGAAGATGCTTTTCTTTGGGTACGGTGTTTCTAAGTACCTGTGTTCTGTGCTCTGTTTCAGGTGTGAATGAGTGATGGCATCCGGCGGCCAATGGGGATTTGCTGCCTCGAAGGCACGCACGTGTGTGATTCAGGGCTACACATGCCCGACTCCAGGATTTACTTCCTTCCTGTCCCACAGAGCTACTGAAGGGAGTGAGTTATGGGGTGATTTATAACACGGCAGGCCCTTCCTCAAGACAGCCCTCATCAAAACCAGAAGATGAAACTCAGGTTTCAACAAGAAGACCACAGCTTGGGATACATTCTGGATGTACCACTTAACAACAAGCAGAAAAGTCTTCATACTTGCCCATTTCCAACCCCCGTGCCTCCCAAAAGATGTCTGCTCAAAGGTTAGTCTGTCCATCCTGTTAACGTCTGTGAACATGCTTTCATTGTGTGCCTTCCACCCTTTCTCTCTTTCTTTTCTTTCAAGCAGAATGTAGTGTAGCCCAGGCTGGCTTCACCTCCTTCACTAGCTGAGCAGAACGCTGAACTTTGGATCCTCTTGCCTCGATCCTCAAACACAGATATTATAAGCGTGCAGTGCGCCATAAGTCCTTGTTCTGTGTGGTGTTGGGGCTTGAACCCAGAACTTCACTCATGAGTGAAGCATTCTTTTAACTGAGCAATGTTCTTCATCCCCCTTCACACTTTGCTTTCTCACGTTTTTAATGCTGCTGGGCAAAACAAACAAACAAACGAACAAAAAAACTTAGCTGATGTATTGCAGAACAAAGCTTCTATTCACAAAGGCCAGAGACTCTACAAACTAGGACAAAAGACCAAGCAAGTGTTCTGTGTGAGCTAATACTCAGCCCTCCTGTCCCATTTCTTCCAGTCTTTCCATTTTGTTTGCATATACACACTTCAGTTTTGAGTTGGTAAAGTGTGTATGTCGGGGTAGTGGTAAGGATCAAGTGGGTATTTTCTGTCCTGGGCTTAGATCTTTGGCTAAGCATCCACAAATCCCTGGTTACCTCTCCAACACTAAAAGAAGGACTCAGAACTTTCTTTGCTGTGTGTATTTAGCCTAAAGGATTTAGCTGCCCTCCCTTTTTTTTTCTGTGTGTGTGTGTGTGTGTGTTGCAAGCAAGCCAATGCAGGAGAACATTTGACAGTGCTCAAGGGGGTGTGTTTCATAACCAGGGATGCTAAGTGTAGGCTTTTGGGCTTCATTTTCAACTTTAAACCGTAACTTCAGCACGTAATGCCAGAGCCATTCTCCATCTAAAGTGCCTGTGTGCACTCTGCGATTGCTGTCAGAGGATCCCCCGCACTGTCTCATTTGAGGGAGTCTTCGAAGGGTTTCTCATTGATAGCGTTAGATTCCTGAACACTGAGTTCTGCAAGTGATTTTTTTTTAGGTTAAAAATATCAAGTTCACCGTTCACTTTGGAATGCCCCAGCGGTTGGCAGCAACTTCTTGTATTAGAGAGTGTAAAGGGGAAATGGGAAGAGTTCCAGGCTCTTCCTTCTTTTGCATCTGCCTTGGGTGACTGCAACAGCCCCATAAATTACTGGTGCCCTTTTGAACTGACCTTCAGGTTCAGGAGATGTAAATATTGATGGCCTTGACACCACCTACCCCCACCCGGGTATGCACTCTGCTCAGGAGATGCAATCTCCTCAGCTAACTGAAAGCAGGTGGGCCGGTGGATCAACAGCTAGATACCGGACCAGCCACCATTCGGAGGCAACCTGCCCCAGTCCTTTTTCTGGCCTTGGTGCAAGAATTTCATAGGCAAAGGCATCTCCAGGGCGCATCCACTCATTTCTTTAGCCACTCTATCTGTATTGAACGCCCGTGAGTCTAGCCCTTAATAAGGTCACTCCTAGGACACAGAATATGGAAGTGACAACCTTTATGTATCTGTGAAAATTGAAATCAAGGAAGCCAGCAGCACTACAAGCGTGATGCTGATGGTTTAGGCCTTGCTTTGACCTTCTTCTAGCAATGTGGTTTTAGGCAAATTATTTAGTGGCTCTCTCTAATTTCCTTAATTATAAAATTAGAATAGTCACAATACTTACCTTATTGTTGTTGCTATTATAATTTCTAACTAG
>LOEQ01000963.1:456574-478988 GCA_001685075.1 Bramus lutescens | reverse complement strand
AAAAAAAAAAAGAAGAAAGAAAGAAAGAGGAAAAAAAGGTAGAAGAGGTAGAAGGTGGGGGCTTTTGCAGAAAGTTTATCAAGAGTCTGAGACCAGTCTTTGTCCTACAGTGTGTGATTCTGTCTCAAAACAAAACAAATCATTTTTTTTCTTCCAATTTCAATGAACTAGAGGTGCAACCTGGTGCCTCGTGTACACAGGCAAGCACTCCACAGCTGGACCCATTTCCAGCCCCTTCTGTTAATTTCCCTGAACCCTGGTTTCCTTGTGTGTATAAAACAGATGACTTAGTAAACAGGCAATATAGAGGCCAGCCAGCATGTGCAGTAAGCACTTACTGAACACTAGTCCCTATGACAGCAAACCCAAGGTCTTAACACACACTTCCTCTTCCTAGGATGTTGAGTTAGGAACAGCCTCCTAGCAGGCCCCCATCCTCAAGTCCCCTATCAGTGAGTTCCCCCCAACCCCTTTAGGTTGACTGCCTTGAGGCCATTTACCTTTCTCTAAAAGCCCAAGAACCCAATCTCCAGGGCTTAGTATTGATCCCATCTAGTCCAGAGAGAATATGCTAATCATCCTTGCTAAGTGCTTTTGGCCAAAGGTGTAAAAACCTGATTCCATTTGGGCTGTGAAAAAGAAAACCTCTGAAATTTCCGACTTGGAATTTGTGATTATGGAATTTGCATCTTGAAAGGCAGTAGTATCTCAAATTTAATGATAAGCCATTTTCAGTGGAGTATTCATAATTTTTTTCATGACTTCTCTGGTTGAAAGAACTACAGTAGGGTATAGATTTCTGTGGCATACTATTTAATTTCTATAAAAATTATGCAAATCCTTCCTTTCTTTCTGTATCAAACTGGTGTGGCTCTGGGGGCGGGGGTGTTTAAAGTCATTCATCTGTAAGAAGCAAAACTTTTAAAGACTGGTACTTAGGCTGTCAGCCTGCCTCAGTTTCTTCATCAGTGAATATAACCCTGGCCAGCTGCATACCTCCCTGGAACATTAGGATGAATAGCTCCGAGCTTGTAAAGTACTTTAAATGTCTTGGATGAAAGGGTCCCTGTAAGTACAGGTCTTAGGAAGGTATTATATGTGGTCTTTCAAAACTGCCGTGAAGCCTGTTTGGCAGGAACGCTAATGCACTCTGGCTTTAGAATCGTAAAGATATACCTTTACGTTGAGAAGCCTCGGGGCTTCGTCTTGTGAGTTCTTGAGGCAATGCGCCTCCACTTGCTACCCTGCTGCAGAGATGGTCTGAAGCACAGGTACCTGCAGGTGTGCACAGGCAGAGCCTTGCAGTGCTGGAGATGACAGACCGCCTTGGCTGCTCTGGCGCAGGCTGTTAGTGAGAAGAGGGGCCCTGGGTCCTTTTGGGACCCTTCGGAGCTGCTCTAATATGCAAAGAGGGAGGGAGGGAGGGAGAGCGAGAGAGAGAGAGAGAGAGAGAGAGAGAGAGAGCGAGAGAACACTTTTAAACTAATGCAATACAGAGGGAGAGGTTTGTCCTATGCTTATTTGGTAAATGGATTTTCCAATTAATGAGCCCAGTTCCATCACACAAGTTGACTTCCTGTCTTAAAACTTGGTTTCCCTGTCAGGCATCCCTACTCCTAATATTTGTGTTACCCAAAGCTAGAATGTATATGGAGATGCAGATATACATATCTAAATGATGAAAAATTGATAAACTAAAGAACTGCCAAATAAAGTATAGGTGAACGTCCTGTTGTGCACAGCACTGCACGTTCACATGGAATATGAAGGTCAGATCAGAATTCTGAAGTTTGAGACTCTTAAGAATCCCCTGCCTACCAGATGGTGTTGAAAGATTATAGGAGTGATTCTTCAAGTTCCTCTATGATCAGTAAAATACACACACACACATGTACACACACATACACACAAGCACACACATGCACATACACACACATTATTTGAATTTGAGACTCATTATTTGAATTGAGAAAAGGGTTTCACTCTTGAGCCCAGGTCGACCTCAAACTTACCATGTAGTCCAAGGTGCTATTAAATTCATGACCATCCTCTTGCCTTGGCCCCCTAAGTGCTGGCATTCTGTCTCAGTGGGCTGTATATTGAGGACAAGGTGTCTGTGGCCCTTGTGCCTGAGGAAAAAAAATCTCAAGAGCCTGATTAGTAGTTCATTCAGGCTGGGGGAGTTGAGAACTTAGAGGTCCTAGTACCTGGCACCAGATCCTGAAGAGGATCTAGGTCTTCTGGTATGTGTGCACTTAGCACATAGAATTGTTGCCTGTGGGCAAGAGCATTTTAGCGTACTCTTGCCCAGCATTCAAGATAGTCCTGCATATAGGGTGGCAGTAAGCCTTCTTCCAAGTGTTAGGACCGTAGGTGTATACCACCATGCTGGTCTATGTGGTGCTGATGCTGGGTATCGAACGCAGGACTTCATGAATGCTAGACAAATACTTTACACAAAACTGAGCTACATGTCCAGCTCATGAGCATTCTTTATAGAGTACGTGTAATTATGCTTTTAGGAAAGTTAATATAAAGTATGAAAATTTTATTAGCAGAAAGGTCTCAGACTGGGTGATTTATGTCCACATTTATCAAGATGAGAGTGAGGGCTGTGTCCTCACAAGCAAGAAGATGCCTGTGTTTCAGTCTCTAGAATCTAGCTCAGTGTTGTTACTTGATATTGAATCTGTTAATTCCATATCACAAATGCAATACATATTCTTGGCTACTTCTCTCCTAAGCATTATCCTGGGCTTATTGTGATAGCAGCAAACAGATACTGCTTTCTGCCTTCCCAGAATGAATGCTTCCTAAAGCAGTAAGTGAGATGGGAGGGAAGTTGTAAAACTGCAGTTTCTTTGACAGTGACCTCTTCTCTGGCCACTCATTTGTCTCACATGATACATTATATCTTCAGGTCAGTGACCAAGGGACACTTCCTCTAGCAGACATAATAGAGAGCCACCCCAGGACAAGAGAACAGGCCATTGCTTGATGAGATGACTTGGGTTTGTATGAAGCTGTGTTCAAATGCTCAGGTTCTCACTGTTGGAAATAGCCATGTTCTTTGGAGTGCTGATGTTCTGGAATGCTACCTTTTCATCCATTGGTCTTTGCTCTGTTTAAGATGTTTCCCTGGGTTCTCTGAGATGTTTCAGAGACAGTGCAGCATACAAAATAACTTCAGAGCACTTGTTGGTACGTCCTAACCTGTCAGTGTTAACTGACAGCGCTGCTTATCTGCCCAAGTCCTTGTCAGTGAAGAGTTCTTTCCCCTCCCTGACTCCTTCAGTGTCCCTGAAGGAAGTTGCATGCTGCATGCTGCATGTGGAACAGATTCTTTTCAACACCCGGAATGCTGTCCTTGTGGTTCAGCTGACTTTTCATGGGGGCTTCTCCGTGAAGGCAGCTGTAGTAAGGATCTCAGCTACAGGAAGACTGTTGAGAAGTACCAGGTGGATCCGGGTGTAAGCTAATCGTGAAATCTAACACGGGAAAAGCCACCGCCTCCTTTGCCTTTCCTCTCTTCAACTCAATGCATTTGAAAAGTCTTTCGGTTCAGATAGATGTATGTTATGTGATCTGCTGCTAAAGGGTCCACTCTTCCTGGTTTGGGACAAATCCTTCTCTGAAGCAAAGAGACACCTTGACTGTTGATACCCCTTTGAGGTGGCAATCATAGGCAAGATCGTATTGCTAATCAAAACTGTAATGGAATAGCTTTATGGAGAGGTGAGAAGAATACTGTTGATCACCAGGAACTTTTGCTGTTTGTAGAAGGGTCTGTAATGTTTTCATAGTCTGCCCCTCACCGTGGGTTATCGCCGGGAGTATGGCTCTGCTAGTATCCTTTTCACTGTAGGTTTTTAAATTGGCTATGTTAACTATAATCTATTCAGACAGAGGTTGATTTTTGCCAATAAGCTACAAAGTGTGGTGAAATTCTAATGGGATGAGAAGAAAGACTGCTGACCAGATTTTATGGTTTTGCTAAATAAAAATATGATTTAAAACCAAGTAAAGCAAACAGTTTTGGATTTTGTTCCTAGCGCATTGTTAGGTATCAGCAGGTTGTTCAAGGACTCTGCATCTTCTCTTCCCCTCCTTCCTCTGTCCCTCCCTCTGTCCCTCCTTCTCTCCCTCTCTTTACTTGAGATGGAACCCAGGGCCCCATATGTGCTAGGCAAGCAGTCTATCATGGATATATATTGCTAGCCCTGGATCTTTGTATTCCATCTAGTATTTTTGGTATAACATTTCTTTTTATTTTAAAGTTCAGTGATTAATAAGAGACCCTTTGAAGCTTCAGTGTTTCTTAGTATATTGCTGTGCATTATACTTGTTTAAGAGCCTTATGTTATTACACTAAAGTCAGTGTGGTGGCAAGTGCTTTTAGTTTCACTAGGACCAAGAGAATCACTTCAGTTAAGATTTTGAGACTAGCTTGAACAGCATAGCCCAAGTCTAAGAATGAATGCTAGAAAGCATGAATGAGCATGAGTGAGCATGAATGAGCATGTCCTGACTATTTGTCAGTATTCGTATTTAGTAAGCCTAGGTGTGGCCTTCACAGCATCAGGTCACTAGGAACTTGAGTTACAGTTTGTTGTAAGTCACCATGTGGGTGCTGGGAATTGAACCCAGGTTCTCTAGGAGAACAGCCAATGTGCTTAACCACTGAGCCATCTCTCTAGCCCCTGGATTTGTATATTCTATACAAGTTCCCTTTTGAGAAGCACTGATATTTATAGTGAGGAGGGTGGTATGGGTCCCCGATAATTCAAGAAGGCTCTGGATTTTTGTCTTTAGGCTCATGTAAATATCATCAATTTAAAAACTGTATCTCATAGTTAATCATGTATCCCATATATTTAATAAGCTTAGATTTTAAAAAAATCTCTGATCCAGAGTCCCTTTTAGGAATTTGTTTTTACAAATTTTACTAATCCAGTTCATCAGTACAAAGAGGATGGAATTGCAGTGCTTGCTAATGTGTCTGGGGGTAAGTTCTCATTGCTGGGGATCATAGATCTGGAGCTGGAGGCCCACACATTCTAATGGAACTGAATAACTGTGGAAATAGGGGCGCTTCTCTCTCTCTCTCTCTTTCTCTCTCTCTCTCTCTCTCTCTCTCTCCATTTTTTATGCCTGGTTTTGGCCTCATTTACTGAGATTTGACCTTTCTGATAAGTTTCTTGGCTTCTCTGGAATGCAAAGTTGGGGATACTAATATTTGCTACCAGGTAATATTTGCTCAGCGATGTGAGAACCTGGGGCCTTAGGTGACTGCAGGTGTGATCATTAACAGGACTCAGGAAAATGCTGCCAGAGATAATGGCACCTTTGTTGTCACTGACACTCCCCTCCCCTCCATGGCACCGGAGAAGAAAATGGTATTTGTTATCGTAGCAGACAGGGAATTTGGAAGTAAGCAAGAGGCTGCATTCTTTCTAACCACTCACTCTTGTAGTCACAATATCTTTCTTCCATGAAGGGATAAAAACACTTGGCCAGATATGAATTTGTCCCATCTTTTATCTCTGAAGGAGCCCCTACCTCCTTCTGCCTTCTTTTATTGAAAGGGTGCTTGTGTTATGGTGATCATTTAAGGCGGGCTGAGGATAAACAGCAAACGCATCAGCGGTGTCTCAAGGAAGGGAGATGGCTGTGCTTCTCGTGGAGAAGGACCATGATGGTGATGGCAAGTTCCACTTCCATAAGCTAGACCAGGGCTTTATGCAAATAGCTACAAGTTCATTGGTTGGATCAAGACTGGGTATCAAAAAGAATAATAAAAATAAGAAGAATAATAAAAAAAACCACCTTCGGGTTCCCTAACCTTCAAATGTTTTGTAATCAAACATCTGCCTTTTGTTGTTGGTTATACTTGCTTTGATTGCTGCTTTGTTCTGGCTGAAGCCCGGTTATTGTGGGTCTCCTTGTAACCTGCTCAGGAGGGAGATGGCTGAGAGAATAAGGGCAGGCTTAGGAAGGATGGTACTAGTTCATTCTGAGAGCACTTACATTCGTTCCTAACCTCCCAATCCTCTCTCCATTTAAACGTTCCCTTCCTTTTTTCCCTTCAAGGATATTTGAAAAAGTCATTTGGAAACCTGCTGTAATAACACACACACACACACACACACACACACACACACACACGAGTTTAATTGACCTTATCCCTGCACAGGAGTAACTCCTCCAGAAAACTATAGGTGGTCAAATACAAAGCCCAGTGCAAGGTGTGAGATATGTCCTCCTCATAATTGTCAGCAATGTCTCGAAGACTCTCAAAATAATATAGGATATTGCCAGTGATTTTTTTTAACTTGTCCATCAGAACTTGGTGGTAAGACCCCATTGCTGAAGAATCAGATGCTTTGGATGCAGGGAATGGAAAAATGATGTTTGAACTCTCTAAAGCTCTTCCCCTCTGCTGACCAACTGTCATATTACGGGAGAGTGCTCAAAATCATCAGGAGTCTTGCCTAGCTGTGAAGCCTGTGAACCACATTAATGATCAGTGTGGGGAGCTATGCCAAGGGGTGTACTAGTGGTATGAATGTTATGGATGTAAGCAACCACTTTCTGATTGGCTTTAAACTCTGCTCCACAGGAAGTAATGCATGCTGGGTTCTGTAAATCTGACCAAGAACCCATGGCTGGGGAGCTCACTGACCATAGGTGAACTTGTTACTGTTGTCACTAGTAAAGGTACCATGCAATTGCCCTCCAGATTAGTGTCTGTATACCCAGAATTAGATATTAGATCTCATCATAGCCATTTTCTTACGTGGCAGATGGGGGTTGAGACAGAAACTCACAAATGGTAAAGCACAGGGAATAAGTGCTAGTGGGGTGCTTAGCTACAAATGCGGAATCTGCATCACTTCCATCTCTGAGGTTTCAGACTGTATCTGAAGAGATAGCAGGAGTTCAGAGCCAGAGGGAAGGATGGACTGGATAAGGACAGTGCTTTCTGGACATGACAGGACCACTGCTCTAATGGACCCGCACAGGATTAATGCAGTCAACATTCCCGCGTGGAAGAGAGAGTGGGTTCTGAGTCTTCGCAGATGACAACAGATGATTTCGAGGGGAGGGAAAATCAATTTTCTGGCCTACAAACCATGCTCCAGTGGATGCCCCCACCCTGTGTGTGTTTGGGCCACGTAAACTAGACTGGGTGGATCATTGATGAGAAAAAGGAGGACATAAAACTGGGGGTGGGGGGTGAGGTGGGGAAGATCTGGGAGGCATTATGGGAGGAATTAGGGATGGATATGCTCAAAATACCTTTAAAGCAATTCCTAAAGAATTCATACAAATGTTACTTTTAAGAAAAAGAACACAATTAAAGGATGCTGCACAGCACCCTCTGGACCATGGACTGCTTTGCAATGGAGTATTCCCTTCTACTTATAGGAACTAGATTTTGAAATGGCAGACTTGGGTCCATAATAGCTGTGTTATTACCCAGAGAAGAAGGTGATGGTTCTTTGTCTTGTTAGTAAGAGTGTAGGTCTGTTGTGGTTAGGTACCACGAGCCCGGTCCTGTTGGGCTTCTGCTCTCACTTCCTGATACTTTGTAGCTGACCTGGAACTGGCACCTGCTATGACATCATCTGAGAATGTCGCTAGCACTTTTTTTTCTTTTCTCAGTAGATCTTTATAAGTTATTTTTCCCATTAAATACAGACAACTTTGGCCTCTGTTGCATACCCTATAGGTATGTCTGGCTGTTTCTGATGAGTGAGCTATTGTCCTCATGGTTACTTCCTTCCAAGAAAGTGTCTGGTGCCATGCTATGCGTTTCAATCATCTTTATTATACCACAGCTTGAAAAAGCTTGAGGCAAATCAGAGAGGCCCTACCCACTACCTTCCCTCAGCCCCTAGAAGACAGGCTGAACCAGATCCGGCAGTTCAGATTTCTGTCTTTTTCTAGATTCCTTTAGTGATAATCAAGCCTTTTATTAAGAATCGCATGTTAGGGGAGGGGACCGGTCTCCAGGTGTTGTTTTTCTCCCTCGGATCATCAGTCTTGTGGGGAAGTGGCACTAGGCAGGACCACTCTGCTTAATGAAGGAATAAGACAGAAGAGCTCAGGGCAGGGCAGGCGTTTGGAGCTCACAGAAACTGCTCCTTTGCATTCCTGGCCCCTTGGAGTCCTTCACAGCCTTGTGCCATGGAAGATTTCTGTTACGACGTGTAAACCTGCTTTTTACCATTTCGCAGATTTGGTAGCATTGCTTCTTCTGGGTTCTGTCAGTGAGCAAATGCTAGTTTCTCTAGAGCTTTGGCCTAGTGCCTCTCTTCCATTACTATTGGCTCTTGAGTAACAAGACTTTGCCAGAGTCCCCTTGCTCTCTCTCCTCCTATCACGGAGTCCTGGCAGATGCTTTACACACTTGGACTTGAAGCTGCTTGGACTTGGATGCCCTAGAATGAGTGCCGGATAGGAAGGCTTTGTCCCCTGGGTCCTTGTAGCCTCTCCCTCTTTGTCTGGTTTGGTTTCTCATTTGCCTATTAAAAAAGTAATTTATCATGTGTTTTATCTTGGGATGATCCTGCTGCAGGAAGAGTAAATGGATAGTCAGGCAGGTGCGGGCGCGCACACGCGCACACACAATGCACCCCCCCCACACACACATGTACACACGCACGCACACACACACACACACACACACGCACACACATCATGAGGAAACAGAGGATGATGGTAGTGACCTGAGGTTGATGTACCATGGTGTTGATTAGGAGTGTCTGCCATCTTTGGGCTCAGTTCAGCAGCTGTCATACCCTGTGAAGGATGGACTGGACAGCAGGCAGCCTTGTTTAGCATTTTTCCCTTCCAGAAATGGAGTTCTCGATGGGTAGTGAAACATGGCCTCATTGTTGGCTTTTCTGATGATTCTGCAGGAAAGGGTTGCACAGACTCTTTGAAACAATAGGCACTTTAGGGTTAAATGTTAAATCAGTTTTAAGCCATTGCTAACTAAGGAGTACTAAGTGCTCACTAAAACACATCTCTTGTATCTGATTTCTCCTAACTCTGGGGACTTCAGTAAATGCTGTAAATCACTGACTTCTTAACCTTCATTGTCATTTGTTAAAAAGGAAATGAAAATGATGTTTACTTATTCCTTGTGTGCCTGTGTGTTATGTATATATGTATGTGCACTCATGCCACAGTGTTTTTGTTGCCAAGGCAACTTGGGAGAGTCTGTTCTCTCATTCTATCATGTGGGTCCTAGGGATCGAACTCAGGTTGTCAGGCTGAGCCTTCTTACCAGCCCCAACTCATTCTTCTTACTGTCCTAAAACTACCTCCTTGTCTCCATGGTACCACACTGTCTCCATCTTCCTGTCTAGTATCCATGGTATCACGCTGTCTCTATCTTCCTGTCTAGATGGTACCACACTGTCTCCATCTTCCTGTCTAGTATCCATGGTACCACACCATCTCCATCTTCCTGTCTAGGATCCATGGTACCACACCATCTCCATCTTCCTGTCTAGTCTCCATGGTACCACGCTGTCTCCATCTTCCTGTCTAGGCATACCATGTTAAACTTGAGCATGGTCAAAGCCCTTCTTATTTCAAGTGTGGATATTGCTAGTGTCCCTGAGATTTGAATTTTTTTATTCCCTCAGAACCTTCTGACTCCAATTATTCTAAACCCCACCCATACTCACGCCATTTCTGAGTTTTTAACTTTAAATTCTACTCTAATTTCAACCATAGCAAGGTGGCAATTATAGACATAAAATTCAGAATTTTTACCATGATACACAAAAAAGAGAAAAGAAAACAAAAAACAAACATAAAAATCCTCACAGCCAGAGCCTTCATGCTCAACTGACGCTTCTGAGAAATACCCAGTTCAGCAGGAAATATAGGCATGCAAACAAAAAACTACAATTGCTTTTTCTTTTTTGTTTTGTTTTGTTTGTTTGCTTTTGTTTGTTTGTTTTGAGACAGGCTTTCTCTGTGCAGCCCTGGCTGTCCTGGTACTTCCTTTGTAGGCCTGGCTGGCCTCAAATTCAGAGATCCACCTGCCTCTGCCTCCTGAGCACCACAATTAAAGATGTGCATCACTACCACCCAAAAGCACAATTTCTTGCTACAATAAAGGGGCCACAGACAAATTCATATTGACAAAGGATCCACAGGAAAGAAACCTAGGCTTGGCTTTCAAGCGGGTAGGTAGTCACCAAGAAGAAAGAAGGGACTGAGCAGAGCATAGGACTGGTCCAGTCACAGGGGGAGCATGGCAAGTCACGACTTCTTAGTAACATTATAAGTTAGGACCAATGGGAGGAGGAGGGACAGGGTCCCAAAAGCCAAGGAAAAGCCAACACTCAAGGCTTTAAGGCAAGGGAGAAGAGTGATAAAAATTTCCTCAAACACCCTGAGTCAAGGGCCAGGTAACATCCTATTTCTGACAAGAAATAATAAGAAAATGAATTAAATAATGACTGGGTAAATGGAGTGAATGTTGATTATGCCCAGGGATATTTAGTAAGACAAATGAAAAAGGCTTGGAGATCCAGTTGGCTGTGTCAGAAAATCTCTGTTCTTATTGCAGCCCTTATTGAAGACAAACTTTATATCTTCTAGATTAGAAAGTCTCTTCTCTGTCTCAGGTGTGTGAAAACCATTTACTTTCTAGAATCTGAGATCTTTTTCACTCACCATGTTTAAGGTATGAGCAGGGTGGGCAAACTGATTTGAGTCATAGAGTCTCAGAATGATTTATGTTTTATTGTTCTGTTCATTTACTGAATAGTTCAATTCATAACATTTTTCAGTAAGTCATTGTTCCAAGTGGATAACCCAATACTATTATACTATCCACTTTTCTTGTCCCCTTTAACGTGGTAGGTAACATAGCAGGGTTCCATGTCATGGAGAAGGCCTTAGGTCCAGTCTTAAAGTGGTTGATTACTCCCGTGCCCTTCATGCTACTATGAATGTACCGGTGGTCACATCTTGTCAGGCTGGGTGTTGGGAACTTCTTGCTACACCTGTAGATCAGAGCATCTCACACCCATCCTCACATTTCATTTCATACACCTTCATCTTCTTGCAGTAGATGGCAATTAATATAGATTCCTTCAACTGCCCAGTGAGTAGAAAATTAAACAAAAAGAAACCAACAACAGTGAAATGCTCATCCCTAAATGGGACATAGATATCACACTTCTTCTAAGGCTTGGGGTCTTGGTATAAGAAGTGGTGGAAAGATTGAAAAAGCTGGGGTGGTGGTGGATTACATTAAGGAAGCAGTGTTTTCTAGACCCAACAGGGCAGCTACATATATGAACTCACATGAATTGTGACAGCATTCATGAAACCCAAATGCATTCAAGCCAGTAAAATCCTAGTTTAGAAGGGGGAAGATGGGCACAAAATTCCAACATTAGAGCTATTGGCATTGGTAGGTGTTGGGAAAGGGAGAGTCAGTGTTCTTTAATGACGACCACCAACAGGTTGACCACATGCCAAGACACACAACACCCCAAAGACTAGGTGGGCAGGGTCAAGGGCTGGAAATATGGCTCAGAGGTGGAGAGCACTTGCTGCTCTTCTGGAGGACCCAGCACTCTTGTCCTAACTAAAACTGTCTGTAACTCCAGTTCCAAGGGACTCAATGTCCTATTCTGACCTCAGTGGGCCTTGCATGCATGTGGCACACAGACATGAATTTGGTATATAGACATGTATGTGGCACACAGACATGAATCTGGTATGCAAACATACACGTGGCATACAAACATACATGTGGCACGTAGACATACATGTGGTACGCAGGCATACATGCAGGCACACAGACATAAATGTAGTACACAGGCATACATGCAGGCAAGTTGTGGGACATAAATGGGACTTGACTGGAAAATATGAGGAGGAAGACGACCAGTCAGGGTTGGGTTGGGAGAGAGAGCAAACTGGAGAGGGTAGTTCTGGGAGGAATTGGGGGTGGATATATTCAAAATGCATTGCTTGACATTCTCAAAGGCTTAATAAAAATATTTTTAAAATAAACAGAACATCTAACATTTAGAAAAATAGTAGACAGCAAGAAGATGAATAGATAAACTATGGTGAAGTAATTTGATTAAAAAGCTCTCTTTTAATAACTTGTGAGACGTACATGTTGGTCCATGGATTCCTTGCTTTTGGTTTCCAGTTTAATTGTGTCATCACCTGAGGACGTGCGTTGTGGGACAGAAAATTGTAGAGGTGGTTTTCTGCTCTTGTATGTGTGTATTTTGTTTTCTTTTGTTTTTAGGGTACAAGTTATTACCTGTTTTGTTGAATTTTCTTTTTTTTACTATAAAAATAGTGCTTTTTTTTCCTGTTGTTGGCTGGAAAGTCCTGTCTATTCCGACTAGTTCCAGATGGTTATTTTGACAGTTCTCTGCTCACCTTCCTGGTTTCTGCTTTGGTTGTAGCCGCAGACTTAGTTTTTAAAGTCTTTATTTTTTTTGCATAATTTAAACTATGTTACATTTATGTATATTTATGATCTTTATCTTCTTGGTGACTTTTTTGATTATGTGATATTTCTACTTATCCATGGTGATTTCTTTAGTTCTGAACTCTACTTTGTCTAATATCAACACAGCGATTTTAGTTTTACTTTTTACTTAAAAATAATTTTTGTAGGTCAGGAAGATTGCAGATTTCACATGTAAGTACATGGGCAATACAGGGAATCGTGTGGATTCCTTACCTGTTTCTATTCAGTAGCACTTATCTTACAAAACAGAGCGTAATAGTTTAACCAGGAAACGGCATAAATAAATGAACAAATCACTGGTCTTATTCAGTTTCCCTGTTTTTAGGGCTCCGTCTTTCTATCTTTCTCTCTCTGTGTGTGTGTATATATATTTGTATGTATTTCATTGATATGACTTTGTCATCAGATGGGCTTGTCAGTCTGCTGCCACCCATTGAGGTCAAGAGCATCCCATAGTACTCACGTCTCTCACCTTGACCTTTTATAACCGCATCCGCCTTTCTCTCTCTCTGCACTTCCTGGACCCTGAAGTCCCTGGTTCCTGGTGACAACTGATGTTTTTCCTTTTCCTGCTCTGGAACATATACAGTGTCACACAGCACGTGACTTCTTCAGACTGACTTTCCCTCCCATGTTGTAGACTCAACCAACTTGGATGTTTTGATAACTTGTTCAGTGTCATTGCCGAGTGCTTTCCCAATGTTTTGCTTCATGAGAAACATCTAAACTGTTTTCCAGAGGAGCGAATCACTTTATACCCCATCTGCAGTGTACATGTGATCCAGTGTTGCCTAGTTTCCATGACTTTTTTTGCTTTGTTTTAACTGTTTTGATAGGTGTATTGCGACACCATGTTGTGGTTTTAATTTGCATTTTGCTGATGGCTAATAATGTTTACATGTGCTTTTTCACCCCTCCCTGCATGTCTTCTACCGAAATGTCTGTTTATGTCTTTGGCTATTTTTCTATTTGAATTATTTTCCTGTTTTGTTTATATTGTATCTTTATATTACTTTTAATTCTTTTAAAAAAATCTACTCATGTAAAGATATTTGGAATGAGCTTCTGTATTCTATATTTGGAATAGTCAGGTCTGTCTCTGTTCCTCCCTCCCGTGTCTCTGTGTGTGTGTGTGTGTGTGTGTGTGTCTGTCTGTCTGTCTGTCTGTCTGTCTCCAGGGTCGAATGCAATGAGAGACAGACAAAAGGGGGGAGAAATAGCTAAGTAAAGATTTATCTTGCTGCCACTCCTCACCCTGTCACCCCTGTCCAACTTCACCATTCCCCCACCCTCACCCCTGCCCAGCACTTCCAGGTTTCCAGCTAGATTACTTTTTCCAGAGGCTTCTATTGCTAGTTTGAGTGTGGTTTGCGTTCCTTGGCCTTCTGTGATTGGTTGTTCACAGAGTTTTCCAATAGCCACACAATTTCTTCTACTCAGGCTTGGTAGTTCTCCTTAATAGAGAGATGACCAAAGTGTGTTTATTCCATCTGACCCAGAAACCAGGGTCTGCCCTGAGTGAACACTGGACAGCTGCTCCCTCTACTTTAAAGTAGTCAGTCATGGGGACCATTGCCATTTTTCTGTTGGTCATGAGCTCTCCATGGTTTTAGGAATTCTGGGTTATGAAATACAAGTAGATTTCTGTATATGTAGAGTGACAATGGAGACCTTTGTGAGAAGGCAGGAAACTAGAAAGGCACATGGCACATGGCACACACAGTGACAGTTTAAGCACACTTAATTCAGGGCCTGTGCAATACTCCATATATTATAGAATTGTCTTCTACTCAAGGACCATCACTCTGTCCTTCATTTGTCACTTCTATGCCTAGGGTCATCTAGGATGTGTGTGTCTCAGGTGCAAGACAGGAATTTTCTTTTTTCTGTTCCTATTGTTTACACTCTAGGCAATTAAGAGAGAGGAAACCTACCATAGATGTTCAGGAAATAGAAACCTAGAAATGTATTTTTACCCGTTTTGGCAAAGAAACCAAAACGAGAATGAATGCTTGTGTCTTGAGTTATGGTTCATTCAAGGGACCTAAGCCCTTTTATGTACCTACAACAGACAGGAATGGAATTCAGGGAACTGGGTTACAACCCTTACAAAGACAGGAGGGGCAGATGAATGGCAGAGGGCAGAGGTGTTAGCCCAGATGGTGCTCTGTCTGCCAGTGGCAGAATGCCTGCTCCTGTGCCCAGCACTAGCCCATCAGTAGCCACGGGGGGCTGCCGTTTTTTCTTTTATGCAAATGCCCATGTGTTAAGACTGCGGTTGCTGCCAGAGTAAAAAACCCATGTCTCTCACCGTCCTTTAGTTCCATAGAAGCACCTCTTTTCAAAAGGACCTTCACTTAGAATCCTGTTGGCCAATGAGTGTGATGCACATAGCTTCCAGGTTTCAAGCCTTTGATCAGTTAAAGTCTAGAAAAAGAGGGGTCCTGGTACTTACTATAAATGTGTAGCTCATGGTTATCTTTTCATTTGGCTTTAATTGTATCATGTGCCTGGTAAACAAGATTCTCGCCTGCATAGAATGGAAACGGGTTTCATATTCTTTTATGGCCATATAAAAGACTGTGCCATAGAGCCTTATGCTTGCGTAGCGTGCTTTTTGTGTAATTCTAACGTAAATAGCAGGCTCCACCCCCTTTGAATGGCTACACTTGCCCCTGCTCAGTTCTACTGTCACCAGCTGAAGAATGAGAATGTGGACTCCTCTCCTTTCTAGTTCTTGAAATAGGGAAATTTAAAACTATGCCAGGTCTGGGGAGATGGGCTTGATGGGTAAGACCCATGTTAGAAAAAAGCAGGTCTAGAGACTATAATTTCATCCTCGGGGAAGTAGAAACAGAAGAATACCTGGGACTTGACGGTCAGCCACACTCTAGCCTATTTGGTGAGTACCAACCCAATGACAGTCTGTGTCTAAAAAAAAATGTAGGTAGTACTTGAGGAATGACACCTAGGGTTGTCTTGTGACCTACACACACACACACACACACACACACACACATGCCCATGTACATACGAACACAAACCACATACCACAAAATTTAGGTCTGCTGCTCTGGGTCATCCGTATTTTCCATTTTTCTGCCTTTGATGAACAGAGTTGGAGTTTGTGAAAGATGCGAACTTGGAAGGCATAATTACATGCAGGCAGGGCAGGCAATAAGTCACTCTCTATTCAGAAGGCTGTTGTGTGTGGTCAGGTGCATTTCTTGTTAACTGAATCAGATCGAAAGTTTTCATCTCCCCTTCCCAGATGCACGGATTACAGATCAATGCATTCTATAATAATAGACAAGGAGGAGGAATCACCCTATTGTTTGAATAAATTGCCTCAAAGGCCCATCTGTTGAAGATTTGGTTCCCAGCGCATGGTGCCATCAGGACATGGTGGAACCTTTAAGGTGAGGATGCTGTTAGGAGGAGGTTAAGTCATGGAGTGGGCACAGCTTTGATGGGCATGTTGGGACCCCCAATCCCTTCCTCTCATTTCCTGGCTGTCATGAGGTGAGCAGATTTCCCCACGATGTGCACCCCACTATATGTGTAGGATATGCTGCCTTACCCTAGGCACCCCGCAACTCTAAAGTGGCGTGCTAAACTGAAATCTAGGAAACGGAGCCAGAAAGAACTTTGTCTCTTTTCAAATTACTCTATCTCAAGTATTTGTTACACGAAAGGAAAACTAAGATGCTTAATATTCTCCACACTCTCCAGCTGCGTTGAATACTTGGGAAGTTTTGCTGTATTTTTCTCTGGTCTGTTGTTAGTCATTCTTCTAATGTGATGAGTAGCCTTGTGTAGGTCATTGGCTCTTTCCTAGTGTTCTCTTCATCCTTTGTAGTACTTCGCTAGCCAGTTGAATGCTGTGGTTCACAGTCCTCTGCCCCTGGAAACTCCTGCTTCACAATTACAAATAGCTCTGCCTTGGATGCTGTGCTGAATGAACGCTGTCACATCTGTAATGTGAAATTCTAGAGTTGGCTAGGGTCAAGTAAATGAAGCATTTATTTTCCTTTAAATTTACCATTAAAAGAGTATGTTCAATCAATACTTAATTTTCTCATTGAGTAAGGGCTTGGATTGTTCTTAGGGCTTCAAAAAGCATCCTCAAAACTTCCTTTGGGAAGACAGAATTTGAATTACATATAAACAGAATATCATTGTATTAAAATTCTTTTAAATCTGTTCTTTTTTTTCATTTCCTGACGGCATATGTTGGCCAAATTCAAGATGTTACAATTCTAATTTTAATTGTTAAATACTGTGATTGGAGCATGAATGTCCTCCACAGGCTCCTGTACTAGAAGCTTGGTTTGAGAGTTATTGGATCACAGGGGTTCTCACTTCAGGAATGAATTAACCTATTAATGGAGCTGTAATCTGACAGCATGTAGAAGAGCTAGGCATATGAGAAGGTGGGACACAGTGGGAGAAAGCAGGCATCGGGGCATGTCTTGGGAGAACAGTTCCTCATCCTGGCCTCGCGCTTCCTTCTCTGTTGTCTTGTAGTTGAACTGTTTTCCCGCTGCTGTATTAGCTGCCTTGTCCCAGACCCAAAGCTGTGTCTCCTGCCAGTGACAGGCTCAAGCCATGAACCAAAAGGAATCCTCCCTCCTTTAACATGTGTGTATATGCATTTGTTACAGCATCAGAAACATTAGGATTACACTGCCTGAAATCCAATGATGTGAATTCAGATACTTATTGACTATGTCAGAGGTCATCGGTTGATTTCAGGTTTTGCTGTTGCTGTGAATACTTCTGTACACATATTGTGGGAGGAAGGTAGGGTAGAGTTCCTGGTAGCAGGAGCTTGCGGCTGGAGGTCCTTCTATCACAGTCGCCCCGGAAGGAGAGAACAAACAGGAAGCCTTGCCATGCTGTAAAACCCTATGGCTGTGCAGGAGAGATGACTCGGTGGTTAAGAGTGCTTGCTGCTGGTCTTTCAGAGGACAGGAGGTTAGGTAGTTCCCAGCACTCACCTACACCTAATGGCTCATAACTGCCTGTAACTCTAGCTCCAGCACATCTGATGCCCTCTTTGGGCCCCACAGATGCCTGCATAAATGTGCGCATACATACAAAGACACACACATACATACACAGACACACACACAGATACGCATACACATTTCAAGGGGAAAAAAAAAATCCTTATTTCATAAACCCTCGAAGCTCCGCTACCACCCGGTGACCTCCTTCTGCCAGTTAGGCCACAGGTCCTGGGCCAGCCGCTGCAGATCTAGTGTAACACATGAGCCTGTGGGGACATTGCTGGGCACACCATGATGTGTAGCCTTGTGTTTGTCATGCTTCACCAATGTTTCCGTCTCCTATTTGGGTGACCCTTTTGAAGTTTTCTTTTTTCTTTTTCACTGCTAAAGTTCTATTTGTCCTAGAAATGGGGATTTTGTGTTGTGTGGCTTCTTCTCACCCATTCCCTGCTTCTCCTTTTGGTCTTGTAGTGGTGCCTTTTGATGAGCGGGTTTCAAAATTCGCTAATCAGATTTATCAGCATTTTGTGTCAAGGTCTGTCATTTGTATTCTTTGTATGATTTTTTTTAAATCTCTAGATGATAGAGTGTGTCTCCTATGCTATTTTTCTGGAAGCTTTATAGTTTTTTTTTCTTTCACAATTAGACCTTGTGTGAGCCAGGAATTGGCTTTTTATATGCTGGGAAGTAAAGATTTTCTTTATAGATGGATACAAAAGGCAAGATTTTGTTGTAAGTAGCATCTTAGCATTCTTTCTTAAGCGCCTTTGCAAGGGGTTCCAACTTGTTGGCATCGCGGCACATCGTTGTCATCGAAACGTTGGTGCTTGAGAGCCATGTCATTGAACTACCAGCTTTGTAGAAAGGAAAAGTATAGTTTTAAGTAGGGTTGCACTTTTGCACTGGGCTGCATTCATGGGTATCCTGAGCACATGTGACTTGTAGGCCTCAGGTTGGAAATACCTGCTAGGTCAAGTTCATACCCTGAGTACCTGTGTAGGCTTTTAATGTAAGATTCTAGTAGGGATACCCATTCATACCTACCTATCATGCCCAAACCACACAGTAGTACCACTTTTACTAGACTTCTAATGAATTTGACATTCAGGTCATGTCTCTATATATCAACAAATGACCAACATGGCCAGATTCTGGAGCATCGCTCCAAAGCTCATGTGATATGATTGGTGTCTCATCACTCATAAAGCATTTAAAAAAAAACCAACAAAACTTGGAAGTGATTTTTCAACCCTCACATTCTGTGCTTGCTTATCTCTTCTTCCTGTCACATCTTGATCAGCACTGTCTGGATGTAGCTAGTCTAGCTAAGCCAATGTGTTCTTTCTTCTTCTACCCAGGGCTTTGGTAGAGAAAGCTTCTAATTCCTTAAAGTGAAAGAGATAGGGGAAATTCATGAGGAGCATACGGTTTGGATTTGAGCTGGTTGTGGGAGCTGATGCCTGCAGTATCAGTACTCAAGAAGCTGAGACTGGAGGATTGTCAAGAGTTCCAGGCCAGAATGGGCTACAAAATGAGACCCTGTTTCAAGTCACAAAGGAAAAAAAAGGGGCAGATAAGGCTAATGCACAAAGTAGCCATTTAAAATTAGCCAGTAGCCAGCTTTAAAAGTCAACTAAGAGAGCAAGAAGGTTTTATTTCAGGAAACTAACTTTAAAACCATCCATTTCCCTTTCATATATTTGTATCCTGTAATTTTGCTTTTGAAAACTTCCAGCTAGCCTCCCTCACCAATAAGCATTAGAGCATCATATTTCCTCATATCCCAAGATGAACTTGCGGGAAAGAATAAAGAATCACCCCACATTTGCTACATTAAAAAAGAATAATGTGAACAATGAGATGGCAGACACGGTACACAACTCTCTAAAGGGCTAAGGGCTTTTCTCTCTGCATGTGTTGGCATGTGTGAGCTCATATTCTTGCTAAAGCTTAGCTAAATTGTTTGGACACCTCTAATAGTTAGGTATCCATCTACCATATGCAGCTGATTCATGTGCTAGATTTCCAAAGAACATTCCTTTAATTACTTACTATGAAGCGAGAGTGGCTAATTTTGTGCTAAAAATTGCCGTGCGAGGTTCTCAGTAGCCGAGGGAGTTAACAAATATCAATTTCCCCAAGAAAAGTGCTCACGATTCCTTGAAATACAGTGGAACTCAGTTCTATAACTGCTCCAGCTACAACACTGGCAATTTATGAAGCCATTTTTCCTTTTATTTTCTTCCACACGCCACCCAGCATGTTATGAAGACAGGAATATTATGTTTTTGAAAGAAGGAGGCAGAGGCTCAGGGATTTCGAAGACTTGGGCCCAAAGGCATTCAGTGAGAAAATGGTAATAATAAAAGCCCCAGTGCGTTGAGCATACTGGGCTCCTGAGCACTTGAAGAAGTGCTTTCCACATATTAAAATTTTAAATGTTCACATTAGTCCTGGGAGGGAGGTGCTCTTATCATCACATTTTACTCCTGAGGATGCCAAGGCACAAACACGCTAAGTAACGTATTTGAGATCCTTGTAAGTGCAGAACCCTGTTGTACTTGGGACCTGGGTTTTCTGGTGATGCATTCCTCACCCATGTATTTGACTTCCAGTCCAGGATCCCAGATACTTGCAACAGTGCCTCACAATCATGTAGCTCATGAAGGCAAGTGTGAAGTTGGGTAGCCCATCATTCCATGGTCAGGGCCTTTAGTGTATGCTTGTCTCTGTCTAACACAGAGAGAAGGGCATGAATGGCTGTCTCTTGGTTAGATCTGAATTCAGACCTGGTTCCATCTTCCTCCCTTGTCTTTGATCCACTTCTCACTCTGCTCCTGGGTCCATCTCACTGGGACTTTGTGGTCTTTGTGTGTCGGGCTCCCCTGCTCACTACCTCTACTAGCTCCTCGGGAACTGTGTGTAGGCTGTACCTGCCTCTCCCCCCCTCCCTTTTTGAGTGCCGCAACATTCTCGTCTACCTTGTTGAACATTCCCACGCGATTCTATGGTTTCCCATATTCCCCCATGTCTGCCTACACACATTCAGGCTGTGTTCTCAAACACTCTACAGCAGGCTTCGAGGCATCATTTTCTTTTTTTTTTAATGCTGTCTGTCTGTCTACCTATCTGCAAGTGCCACGGCGTGCTTGTGGAGGTCACAGGACACCTTTTGAAGGGCTGGTTCTCTTCTTTCACACTGCTTTTGAGCCAGGGTCTCTATTGCTTCTGCAGCTGTTTGTGAATTTTCTAGTCTCTATCTCCTATTTCACTGCAAGGGTTCCGAGATGGGGACTGCAGACTGTGCCCATGGCGCCCAGTTTGTTTTATGTGTGTTCCAGGGGTTCAACTCAGATGGTCAGAGTTGTGTGGCAAGCATGATTTACCCACTGGCCCACTTATTCAGCCCATGGCACACTTGGATACCCTTCATTTCCATACACCCATGAGTCTGTTTTATAACCTAGGCTGGCTTCAAATGCATATTCCTCCTGCCTTTGCCTCTTCTGAGTGGACCATTTTCAAACCTAAGTGCTTATGACTCTTCTTGGAGCCTGATTCTGTTTGCATTGCGTTCTTTGGTCTCAGAGACTGAATACACACAAAGTGTCTCCTTCCTTGTCAGCCTTCCAGAAGGGCTGCTCTTTAGAATTTTCTTAGTTGACCTTTTTAGTATACCCATTTTTAATATTGGATTATTATATTATCAACATAATATACTATATATTTTAATTTTGAGATATGCTGGCCTTGAATTCAGTATGTAGTTGAGGCTGGCATTCAACTCCTGAACTTCTTGCCTCTGTCTTCCACGAGCTGGGATTATAAGCATGTACTTCCGTACCTCACTTAACATGCTATTGGTTTTTGTTTCTTTTGGGCTTCTCTGTATAACAGCCCTGGCTGTCCTGGAATTTACTTTGTAGGCCAGGCTGGCCATGCTATTTCTTTTATTAGTATGGTATTTACTGTTAAGATTACTTTGAGGAAAATTGAGATTATTTTTCTTGTGAATCTATCCATTCGTAAACCCAAGTTTCTACTGTTTTCCTTTATTTTAACAGTAATTTTTATAATATTTCACTGAATTTCTGAAACTGTGTACACTAGATTCCTGTTGTTAGTCACTTGTTTTTCCCTACTATATTTCTTTATGCTTTGAGCCAAGGACTCTCAATGCAGCCCAGATGTACTTGGAACTTACTATGTACTTCAGACTGGCCTCAAGCTCCTGCCATTCCTCCTGGTTCTACCTCCCAAACACGAGGATGATAGGAAAGACCTACAATACCTGGCTTTCCTATTCTATATTCTGAATGATTTAAAAATTTTAATGTACTCAGTGATTTTTGGATTCTTAATTGTATGAAAGAACCTAATTAATTTCTTTTGAATTCAATTAAATTTTGGATTATGTAGATTTATTATGCAGACAATTTACACTAGTGTGAACAGTTAGACATTTTCGTTTCTAGCTATTTACCATTATTTTTAATACTGTTATTATTATTACTTAATGTCATTGGAGAGGTTGTTTAGCATAATGTTGACTTAAAGCCCTTACAAAGTATTCTTGTCTTTTTATGTCTTATCATTCATTTTGATGTTACCATTTTTCTTATTAAATTGTAAATATGAAATATACCAAAATCATCATCTCTCCTAAGAAAATTCTAACCCTAAATGGTAAGTACCATTAATATATGCTATTTTTCCCATTCTCCAAATTCATGGAGCTGCATCTGTTAAATTATGCATTCACATACGTTCTACAAAATAACTAGTGTGTTTGTGCATTGCAAATCTCTACTTATTTTTATACCAATTTGATAGAAAATGTAGCATACTTATAGGCTTAATTCATTATACC
>LOEQ01000963.1:422711-441241 GCA_001685075.1 Bramus lutescens | reverse complement strand
TCCATCAATCATTTTTTCTCCATTTTCTTTCCATGGTTTAATCTGGGTATTCTACAATAACGTCTGGTTCCCTTTCATCTCATCTGTTCATGATATTCAGTGATCCTCATCTTTTGAGTATGCTCATACCACTGGTTATATTTAAAATCACAGAATGTGCCTCTGATCCTCTTATACTACATTATTTCTAGTTTATTGTTTGATTATGAAACATATTAGTCACCGTGACTCTAAAGTTCCTCTTTATTAACTACTATGTCTCAATTCCCTATGGATCTGTTTCTAACTTTTCTCTAGATTTTTGGCTTGCTCTTATTTTTGTAAGCATAGTTAATTCTCATGACTACTGGGAATTATTTACTAAAAACATGGAGATAATATTTAGCTGTGGCTGATGTTGCTTTCCTCTGGAGAGGGTTACTTTGATCCAGGCAGGGGTTAAACTGTCCCCAAGTTGCCCTTCAATTTTCCTGAACCCTGGTGAGTTTCTAGCTTGGGCCCTTGGGATCCAGCTGAAATTCTGGGTTGTTACCAGGGCCTCTTGCCCTTAGAAGGTCATGAACTCTTAAGGTTTGCCTGTATAGACTGGAATTTTGCTTTGTGAGACTGGAATAAGCTCTATTCAGTTCTTGAATTTTCCAGCTGTCTTCAGTGGAATCATCAAATGGGTTAAAGGCAGGTCAAAGGTCAGTTCTCCAAAGTACTGACCCTAAAGTCAAGGAGCCTGACAGTCCTCTGGTGCCTGCAAGCAGAAGCTATTTTAAACAATTGTTTTCTTTCTTGGTCATTTTAGTCTCTTGTGAGAAGGCTGGTCTCATTTAATCTCAACCGTTTGATAGGAACAGAAGTTGAAGGACTTGAAAGTTCAGCCCCGTCTGATGTGCTCCAGTTCTTCATGCTGTATGCTAATAGTCGGAAGTGTTGCACTGTCGCGTATCATGGTGGGCACCTAGTTTATTAGAAATTCCTGACGGAGCTCTTGGAAATCTTTTCTATAGTTATAATAGAAACACCGCAACCATGCCATGTATTTGCACTTGAGACACAGCTTACCTATTTTACGTATATAATTGTATTTAAGCTTTACACAGACAGCTCATGTCAAACATTTCAATGAAATTCTGCAAGTGACTTCTCTGCAGCTTTATTTAGTGAGTACATCGTGTCTTTATTAACTTATCTCTAGAAAGGGCGCTGAATACTCGTGGAAACACCTATGAAGAAGAGGGAGAGATTGAGAGCAATTTGAAAAGTCTTTATATTAGAAAAAGAACTAATTGTTTTTCCAGGTCAATAAGAAATACAGAGCATGCGCAGTGAGTCCTCCTTGGAGGGAGTTAAAGGTGATCTCAACATGTTTAGATGCTTTCTAGAGATGCACAAATGAATACCTCCTCACTCCAGACAGGGCACCAGCAAGAAAGCAAAGAGATTATTCCATCTGAGTCTAACTTAGAGAACCAATGAGCTTACTTGGCTTTACGGGAGCCTAGATGAGAGGTTACTTCAGGTACTATGAGGGCAACTCAAGGGCAGCACACTGCGGAAGAAAATCTCTCTTTTTCAGCTCTCATTAGCTTCTTATATATTCTTAGCAGGAGGGACGGGGCCTTAATTGTCTTTAGATCCTTGAGGAGAGGTGGGGTCTCTTGGCCCTCTTCCCCAACAACCATTACCTGCCTGCCTTTAAGAGGGTAGAGGCCTCATGAAGGCCCTCACCACCTCCACGGTAGACCTCAGTGGGCCCAGTCTTGTTTGAGGCACCTGCCTGTAGTCTCAGCTGCAGAGAAACTGAGAGGGCAAAGCTGCGTCATACCTACAGGCCAGCATCACAACGGCACTTTAAGGCAAGGCGGAGAGAAGACCGAGCAGTCTTGAGAAACAGCCTAAACGTAGAAGTAGCCAGCAAACCCTCTTCCTCCTATCCCCCTTGTCTATGTGGATGGCCGACCCAGTGCCAGCACTACACCATGCATGTGCTTACATCCTTACTGAGTTTTTTTTTTTCCTTTATTCTGTGAGATAGTTCCTTCCATGGTCCCTGTTTTATAGTCATGCCCGTTGGTCAGGAAATAAAGCCTTGTCCTTAATGGAGCGAAGTGGTGAGTCATCAAGCTGACCGAGAGCAATGTCAGCCGTCAGGGTGCCAGCACTGAGGCCAAGCCTGGGCTTTAGATTTAAACTTGAAGTAACTGGATTGGAGCAGTACTGTTTGCAGAAGCATGTGCAGAAGAAAAGCCTTGAACCTAGAAGGCAATCGCTTTGCTGTCTGAGCCGTCTCACTGTGTGGGGGAGGATGGAGCTGTTTCCGCATCTGAGAGAAGACTGAGCCATCTCCCCATGTAGGAGAAGACTGAACTGTATTCCCCGTAGGAGAGGATGGAGCCGTCTCCCCATGTGGGAGAGGACAGAGCTGTCTTTCCATGTATGAGTGGATGGAGCCGTCTCCCCATGTGGGAGAGGACAGAGCCATGTCCCTGAGCAGACTTCAAGAGAAAAGGGGAAGAAAATCACTTGATCACAACAACCCATGCCAGCTGTCTCCCATTCTGTCCCTTTGGGCTGCAGTCACTCACATTTCTGCCACAACTCCCATGAGTTGCCATTTTATTCACTCATATTCAGCATGCAATGCTCTCAACAGATGTATTGGACAGGAGCAACAGAAAACTAAAGAAATCAAAGTTTGTGTCATGAAAGATCAATGTCATACTTAGTATGTATGTTAAACAAAAAAAAACAAACAAATCAAAAAACAACTTTTCAATGAAGAAAGTAAAGCATGAAGGGGAGCGAAGGCTAAAGCAGAGAAAGAAGGAACCACAAAGCTGTAAGCCAGCATTTACCAGGAAGCTGAAATGGAATAGAATGTGGGGGTGAGTTTAGGGAGGCCTGGCTAAGAGCAGGAGACGCTCATCTATTGAGTCAGGAAGGAGCGGTTAGCGCATCTGTCCTTGGCTGGCTGTGTCCTTCACTTCTCATGTCTTCACAGACAAGCCCTGACCTTTTCCGCTCTGCAGTCTCAGCTCTCCCTACATTTTCTCTTCTCTTCCAGTGACTGGGTTTAGGGACTGTGTCCTGCTAGGGTAGACTCCACTCATTCCCTGTCTGCCACTCTCTGCATCCTCCACAGTGCTGCCCTCCTAGGACTGATTGCAATTTCTGGACACGAAAGAAATGGCTGTGGTGGTGCATGACAGGGACAGGAGGGTCCCCAGGCTCATGGGCCAGCCAGTCTAGCCCATCTTGGCAAGTTCCAGGCCTGAGAGAGACCCTCTCAAAAAGAAACCATGGTTGATAGATAGCACCTGAGGAAAGATAGCCTAGGCTGCCCTTCAGCCTCCAAAAATGAATGCAAAGACACACACAAACACACACACATACACACCACACAAACACATATTCACACACTCTGGATTTTAGTATATTTTAGCCCTAGGATAACGGTCAACTGCGCAGCTATATATTTTGAAATGATAACAATGGAGGAAAATATCAACAAACATGTCACAATGTTGACAATTTTTCTATTTCCCATGAGAAGTTTTCATTCCTTTTGGCAATTGATTTTAGTGCTATGTGCCCAAGTATTTGATTGATGAGGCTTCTGCTTAATAAAGGTTCTGATGAACTCTAAAATACCCCCAACACTGTACAGTGTATGTGAGTGGGGGGCTTCCATTAATGGTGGGACTCATCTACTTTGTTGGGTGCGGTGTTAGAGAATCCTTGGGAATGACTACTGGTTTGGTAAAGCAGACCAGAAAAGGCCAGATTGCAATTTAGAAGTGGAGCTGTGGAAGAAACATCGGGTAGCAGAATCCATTAATTCAGTTGTAGATTGCGAAGTTTCACACTAGGAAAGAAAGGACAATAAAAACAGTTTGCTGCCTCATCTAGAATCTAACATGATGCACTTAAAAGTTATGACCATGCGGTCATTAGCCAGTAGGCAGCTCTCCTCAGAGACTCATTGTGTGGTGGGTAAGTCACAGACCCCAGGGTGGCATTTTTATCTGTTTTTGGAGGGAGATTTGTACTCTGGTCATTGTGTGTCAATTGGCTTGGCCAATCATAAATTAAAGCTATGAATGAGCTTAAGTAGCTTTCCTCAATCCCTGGGATTTGTAGCTCCCACAATTATCTGTTGAATGAAGGTGGACACCAGACGTTTTCTAGGATGGCGAGGCTTAATGGACTTTAGCTTTTCCCGTCCATCTCGCTTTGAAATGTGATGTTGATAGGGGACCAGGGACTCAACTTTTAGTCTAAATCCCCCCCTTTTCCCTGAGGTGGACTCTGAGTTTTAGATTTCATGGATGAATAACTAAAGTTAGTGTGCGATTTGGGACTATACCACATAAAAATATGTCAATAGTTCAGGATGACAGATAGCTCCCTTGTAACCAAGGCCACCTGCAATTTTTTATAGTCCCACAGTGGGAGCCATTCTAAACAGATAATCGATTCTATCACACCATAACTTCAGCTCATCAAGGAGGCAAACACTCTCCAAGCAGTGCTAGGAGAAAAAAAAATCATAGCGCATGGTGCATGGGACCAGAATTTTTGAAACATCAGGCCACTTGTGAAAGCCAGCTTTGACTTCCCTGCCATGGTCACAAGAAGAGCAGGAGGTCCCACTTCTGCAGCAGTGATGGAGGCAGGTGAGCTCTTCCTTGGCCTGTTCCCCTGAGTTCCCGTGACTCCTCTCTCTTGTGCACACATAGATTGTTGATAGTAGTGAATATATTGAGTATCGGTCCTTGCCAATGTTGTCAGAGTTTTTATCTTTAGCACATTTGGAGAAAACTCACTCATTTCTTCTCAAATTACATTTCAGGTTCTGTTATAATCACAGCCTGGTGAGAGCAACAATTTGTCCTCCTGTGGCTGCTTTCTGTGTTTCAGTGAATTAAAAATAGACTTTGATTTTGAAACTGGAACTTATAAAAAGCATCAGGTTTTCACAATAACTATGATTGTGACTTAAATGACTTCAATTAAAGCTGATTTTTACACACAGTCAGTTCATCTATTTTTTTCTTCTGTTAGAATACCATCAGAGGTTTTATATTCCTTTTTTTTTTCTTCAGTGTGGCACACTATCATCATGGCTGCCAGTGGAGTAGTTAGTGCAATTCATATACAAGCAAAAGTCATTCAAATAGTTCTTGAGCTTCTTCGAAAGTGTCCAGGCAGTGGATATTGTGTGTTGGCACTGGGGGCCTGGTAGTGAGCATGACAAGGTCCCTGGCTTACAGGCTGACATTTAAAGATGCAGATGAATAGGTAGTATCTGTCTGTCCTAGCCCATCTCCTTCTTGCTTCTGGAACCATTGTATAACTCAATGATTTTATATTTTGTAAATGATTGTGAATGTCATGGATGTAAGCAAATGTTTTATATGGGGGTCAAAGATTGAATGGATGCACTTAGAGATGAGTGTCTGTCAGAGTGAGGAGGAGTCTCTGCTTGTTGATGGGCACTCCAATTACTTAGAAACCACCATTTCACCCATTTTTTTCAATTTTAGTATGGTATCAAACAGAGAATATCCTCAGATATCTGAAAGTGCGTTTTTTTTTGCCTGATTTCTCATTTTGCAACTTTGTATCACATGAGAATGTATTTTTATGCACTTCTGCTGAGCAGTATATAGTGCCAGATTAATAATAGCCAGTAGGGAAGTCAAGCTGTTTTCTATTAAGCAAGACACATTTTTTCCACCAATATAAAACAATGCCATTCTTGTTACTAAGTGTTTTGAGAAAATTTGATTATTGTTACATTTGCAAAATATTCTAAAATATAAGTTTTGTTTGTAGTAGATGATACTTTAAAGAAAAGATCTTAAATTTTTGTTCTGTATGTATGGGTGTTTTTCCTGCAGGTATGTCTATGCACCACTTGCATGCAATGCCCATAGGTACCAGAAGAGGGCATTAAATCCCTGGGAACTGGAGTTGCAGATGGTTGTGCCCTGACCTAAGGGTGCCGAGAATCAAACTGTAGTTCTCTGGAAAATCAGCCAGTGCTCTTAACGACTGAGTCCTCTCTACGGCCCCACAATGCATTATTTTTTTAAAGGAATTAAAAGTATTAGATATTTCTAAGAACTATTATTGCTTGATATAAATCTTGTGACCAATGTCTCAGTGAAGTCCTCAGTAATTTTTAAGTTTAGTAAAGGTATCCTGAGATGAACTGCCTAAGAACTACTTGTCTAAAGGAATCTCTCAGCAAATCTGGAGAGCCAGTGTTTGCACTGGTTAGATTTACAGGGTCTACGAACCTTTCAATCAGTGTATGGCAGGTTTTAGAAGGTTTCCCTTGGGTTTTCTTAGTGGCTCAGTGCTAACTGTTCAGTGTGTTGTGCCAGGGGCTGAAGGCAAAGACTGAAATGGACTGGGCCATTTTCAATGTCCTGTCTCCATCCCAAGCTTCCAGAATCCTCTAGGTTCTTTTCTGGGTTTCTACCCTCAGCTACTAAAGATGGAACATTTTATCACAGTTACATAATGTTTATCCTTTAGGGAGATGTCGCTCTCAGCTCCCCAACATGCTCGAAGGCAGTCGCAAGTACTCTTTGATGCTTCCTCACCTATCTGGACATGAAGAAGACAGTTCCCACTTCTTCCCCTGCAGGAAGCCACACCAAGCCAACTTCTCAGTCTGGATGTGTTCTCGAGGTCACATATGTCCTTTTTCCCCCTCCAAAGCCTGAATGTCCTTAGTATTCTCAGAGATGATAGTGCTAGACCCATCACTCATTATTTTCTTGTCCTCAATTTTCTTTTTTGGCTTCTAATCCTCAGTCCCCACAATTCCTTCCCACGGAGGCTTAAGTGGCCCCATTTTGAACCAATTTTCAGTGAATATTTGATGCATTCTTTCAAAATAACTCAACCGTTTTTGCTCTACAGGCTTTGTGCCTTTGGATTACATAAATCAGAGGCCTAGAAGTGGAGTAAAATGATGGGCTGTTTTTTTTGTGTGTGGGGGTGTGTTTGGAGGGAGAAATGGAGACATCTTTAGAAACCAATGGAAGATGTGTATTTGTGAAGAGTTAATTTAAGGATATAGCTTAATCATTAATAGAGAGAAAGGCATTGCTCTTTCTGTTTCTCACAGCACACCAAGTCTTACTTTGCAGAGTAAGGGTGGTTGACGGTGGGACAGTGAGGGTGGGCTGCCTCAGTCATGAGGGCCTAGGTTTCTCTGGAGGTCCCTTCCTTCTCAACTCCCTTGGGTACCTTGTCTCTGGGCCCTCCTATAAGTGGTTCCAGTTCATGTGGGTAGGATACATGAACCATGCAACCTTTTTTCTTTTTCTAGGTGATTTTAGTTCCTGCTTGACAGGCTAGACCAAAGTGCATGAGTGACAGTAGCTTTGTTTTTCTTCTGTAAAGGAGACAGCCACGGTGCACCTGCTATTTCAGTGAATGATAGACAAACAAACAGGCATGCACATACACATGCACACACACACATAACTGAAAAGGGGGAAGAAAAATATTTTAAAGAGTAAGATTTTAAGTACAGAGCTTGATTACCAGGAGCCATGATTTTATGAAGACAGATCCACCTTTTTGATCTGCCTGAAGCCTGCTTATTCACCCAACCCATTTTAAGTCTTTCAACCTGGTGTCCTCTTTTCTACACAATTGTTTTGTTTTGTTTGTTCATTTTTTTCTTTTCTTTCTCCTTTTTTTCTTTTTGAGCTTTTACTCCAATTTCATTCTTAACTAGCTTCTGTGAGGCCAAGTGTCAAAACATGCCATTTTGTATGATGGAAATTACCTCTTATAACATGATGTTTGACTAAATTGACTGTCTTCAATATTTTGGAGGTAGAGTTTGTTAAGGGTTCTAGTTGCAAGTTGGTTGGTTGCGGAGTCTGTGGGAGCTAGAAACTGGGATCCTTCTCAGTGATTACGTGAAGTGCAACCCAGAAGATCAGACATTTAAATGATGCCTAAGCATTTCTTGCAGACATGCAGTGGGCTCCATTGTTGGAGTCAGTCAGGAAGCTGTGATGAAGAATCTGCCATAGGCTTCAGACAAGAGACCTGAAGATCTGAGTTGTTCATAGCCCAGAAGCTAAGATGAAGGTTCAACGTGGTCGACATCTGGTAGAGATGCTCCCATCACCTGTAAATGGCCAGGTTTGTGTATCCAAACATAGTTGTTAGAGAGGAGGAGGGGCCCATGGCACTGGTTCTATTCATGAGGGCCATCCTCATGACCTAATCACTCCCCAACACCCCCACCTCTGGATCCCAGCACATCTGTGGGGTAGAATTTCAACATGCATCCCCAGTAATGACTCCAACAGATTTCATGATATCCTCATATCTGCTTGTAAGAGTGGCTTAGAGGTTTGGAGTTAATAATAATGACCTTGAGAAGCCAGGCTTCGTGGCTCATGCCCCTGATTCCATCACTTGGAAAAGCAGAGACAAGCAGATTTCTCTGAGTTCAGGCCGACCTGAGGGTGAGATGGAATCGCTTGATGTAAATTTCATTGGCATTTTCTTGGTGGCTAAGAATGTTGAACCTTTTTTTAGTTCATGTATTTGACAGTTCATTGTTTTTGCTTCTTATTTAGTAGAGTTAGTCTAGACTTGACTTCGCCTTCAGATGAAGAGCTAAGCAAGTTCTCAGTCTGTACTCAGCTTCTTCACTTAACTTGTTTTACTTCCTGTACTGCACATTTCTGATTGCATGTGATGCTATTTATCAATTATTGCAATTATGTCCTGACTCATGGGAGTTCTTTTCAAAGCTTCTTGCCTTTGGCCATATCTTGAGGTGTTTTCCTCTAGGAGTTTTGGGATTTTAAGTCATACAGTAAGGTCTTTGATACACTTTGAATTAATTTTTTGTATGGTCCGAGAGCATTGATTCTCTCATTTTTTTGCACACATTATCTGTGATCTTCCAGGAACATTTGCTGGAGATGCTCTCTTTTCTCCAGTGCACAGTCTTACCAGGTGTTTTTATCTTATTTATTTTTTTATTTTATATGGGAGGTCTGCCAGTGTAGCCTAGGTTGGCTTTGAACTTGCAACCCTATGCCTTATAACTGCTAGGGTTATAGGTGTAACATTGGAATAAGAAATAAATGAAGTTGTGAAAGGTATTTCTTCCACACAAGCCTTATAAATATTAGCTAATGTCTAATTGTGGAAATCACATTTTGAAGACTTGTTGTACTCTTGGCTCCTTACCCATGGAAGCCTCATCCAAGATCACCTTCCTGAAAGTATAGATAATTCTTGATAAGTCACACACACACACACACACACACACACACACATGCACCCATACATGTATAGTTAGGCACACTATAGGTCACAACTTAATAAATCAGTTACATTATAAATTCCTTCTAGAATTTTGATCCATAAAACCACTAACCAAAGCTTCAGAAGGTTAGTGTATGGATATGGGACACCACTATGACTCAGTTGTAATTTTGAGACACTGACCCCCCCCAGGTGATATTAAAATGGCAGCTTTTCTTTACAGATGGAGCTATTCAGGGGAGCCCCTTCTACTCTTCACTGAACTCTAGCTGTGGATGTGGCTGCTCTGACTTCTTCAGTCTCAGACTTGCTGTCAGTATTACCAGCCGAAGGTAAAGCCTCTTCTGTCTACTTATATGTGTATTACTAGTTTTGGAAGCACGGAAACCCATGTGTGCATGGATACATACAATCCACCCAATAGATTAACTTTGGGTGTGCATTTATGGTGCTGTGGATCAGACCCAGGCCTACTCGTTTGCTAAGCAGGTGATCTACACCCGAACTACACCATACCCAGCGCAGAGTTCTGATTTCTTAATGTTGATAAAAACCATTATGAAATACAAATTAAAAAGGAGAGGGAGAAATACATATTTCAAGGAATGTAGGGAACAGTTTCTCTTTAATATTGTTTTAATCTTCATAATAAGTATCTTCATATCCACTTACAATGTTTACAGTGCTTGCAATATTATATTACAGAAGGAAAACAAACTTAAGAGGCCGCCCACTGCAGGATTGAAGGAGCTGATAAACTATAGGAAAACACTGAAAAATGCAAACACTGCTTTAAAAAGCAACAGGAAATGGGTCCGGATTTGCTCACCTTCTAAGAATTCAAAGATCCAAGGAACTGAATCTGGGTGGGGTCTCTTCTAAGACTCCCCTTTTCAATTTGTGCCTAAGTAAATTGTTCTCTAGTGTTTGACATGGAAAACATTTTTGTAAAGGGGGGATGTAAGAAGTTTCCAAGTGTGTTTTATTTTCCATGTTTTCTCTCCCTTTTTTCTCTGGGGTTGTTCTTAACTTCCTGCATTCAGCTCAGGCTGTCGCCCCTTCCTCGTGGGGCCCCTCAGCCAGCCAGAAGAGCAGTTGTAGCTGGCCTCTCCCCTGTGCTCTCTTCCCATGCTCCAGCAGCTGGCCAGAGCGCCCACACTGCCTTTGTCATCAGTGGCACAGCCCCATCTCAGGTCCCATCTTCCCACACTTTGGCACCCCATCCCCCTCCTCTTTCTCTCTTTGAAGCAAAGTCATCACAATTATTTATGTATGCACGTAGTATTTATTTATGCATGTTATAGACATGTACGTATGGATGGATGTGTGGATGTGCATGTGCCATTGTGTGCATGTGGACGTCAGAATGCTTGAAGAATTCTGTTCTTTTCTTATACTTTGTGGGCCATGGGGTGCAGTGGGGTAATGCTCCTGTATCCTGTAAAGATTTGTCACTCATATTAGTTTATATGCCTCATATATATAACTCATAGTAGATACAGGCCAAAAGGGTCGTGGCCCAGAGGTTGAACACTACTGGGTTAGGCTAAACGGCTGGCTGGCTAAGGAGCCATAACCATTGATTTGTTCTTGATTCCCCAGGCCTGAGACTACACATATGCCATTGTAACCAGCCTTTATGAGTGTTGTGTGGATTGAATTCAGGCCCTCACACTTGCAAAGCAAGTGCTTTGCAGATTGGCTTATCTCCCCAGCTGTGGAAAACCAAGCTCCTACCAGTTGTTTTCCCGTCAATGATGTCGGAGAACTCTAGGACTCCATGCTTTCTCTGTTCCCCCAGCACGTGCTGCTGTCACTGTTATGGCCACCCTAATGGAGCATGTGTGTCTTGGAGGTCACTTCCCCTGGGGCTCTCTCCTGAGTGCCCTGATTCACCCTCTGCTGTGCTTCTGCCAAGCCCTGTGCTTATCCTTGTGATGTCCCTCCTAGCACTGAATTTTAATTGTCTGTTAACTTTATCTCCTCCACCAGGGTGTGAACCTGTTGGAGAGGGCCCTAAAATATTTCCTGTGGCAGCTCCCACTTTAACACAATGCCTCACACAGTTATTTTGGTCTCCTTTCTTTTTTTCATTAGATGTTAGGGGAGCTTATAGGTCCGGCCTTCATAGACTCCATTTCACTTCGGTGCTGGAGCTATGGAAGGACAGTGTTCTTCAGCCACATGCTTCAGCTGACGCATTCTTGTCAGGGAGTGGAAACAGAATGGCTCGCTTATGTGCCTGACTTCTAGAAAATCATGTTCTCATTACTGTTATGCTAAGATAGTTCTGTTTCAAACTTTACCAGATGTGGAAAAAGCCTTGGTGATATACAAAAGAAAAATCCAGTAACCATCATTACTTTAACTCCCCAGAGCCTTCCTTTTCTTCCTCCCACATCCTACTCCTCTCCTTCTCTTTCCCAAATAAGTCCCCTTTCTAGTTCCATGTCACATGTACTGGTGTGTATGTGTGTGTGTGTGTGTGTGTGTGTGTGTATGCATGTGGAACTCAGATTCCACATAAGAGAACCATGGTAATGTTTGTCTTTCTGTGCCTGGCTTAGTGTCTTTAATATGATGATCTATAATTCCATCCATTTTTCCTTCAAATAACATATTTTTCTGTCCGAACTAAACTCCATTGTAGATATAGAGCACATTCTCTTCCTATGCTCATCCGATGATGAATGCCCAGGCTATCCTATTTGACTGGTAAAAGCAGGGCTGATTGAGAGTCCTGGTACGTTTCAAAAATAACACCAGTTACACACACTAGACTAAAAAGTTTCCAGATGTGGAGGGGAGTCAAGGTCAGTGTCATGAATGAAGTCTGTGGAATTGAGAAATAATGCTGAGTGCAGACACTGTCCTCAAAGTGTTAGGAGGTAGATTTGTTAACATCCAAGTTGAACAGATAGGAACTGGTGCTTCAGAACAAAGCTGGATGCTGAATCAAACATAATTAAAGACCTAAAATATAACATTAAATTAGAAAGTGCATCCAAAGTCACATTTGACTCATACTAAATTATAATGTCCTGTGTATAAATATGGTTTCAATGATGTTTTAAAATTAGCTCTTTTGGTGATTCTCCACCCCAAATATTTGACCTTAAAGTCAGTATTTGGATAAATTTTTTCCTGTTATTTACGATCCTATAAAGGTTTGTTTTAGAATTTCTCTTACCTGGAATAAAGGTACCAGAGAGCCCTTCTTTGCTCTATGATGTTTTCAGTGTTTTTCAAGGAGTTTCTCCAGTTACTGCTCCCTGATTTTTACATGCTTCTGGAGCAGAGAGGAAGTGGGGGAGGGAGAGAAGGAGGGAAGTAAGTGGGAGAGAGAGATTGGACTCAGATCACTGAGATAGTATCAGGCGGGGCCGAGATGAACTTGGCAGATGTTCCTCTCCTGTTTCACACTTGAGCAGGCCTGCATTGCTGCCTGGAATTCCACTCGCATTTCTCTCATTCCTCTAAGATTTTTCTTCAGCTTTGGTAACAAACTCTAGCTTTAAATAGGAGCCAGGAATGGATACTGAAAANNNNAAAAAAAAGAATGTGCAGACATGCTTACAGTGGCTATGTTATCATTATCGTCTAACTGGTAAGGAAGGCTGTAAGGTGTGACAGAATTGTCATTTTGGCAGCTTAGTCCTTAAGAATCTCTCTTTCTTTATATATAAAATAAATATATTAATTTTCCTTGTATAGTGTTTTGATATAAATAAATTTAATGACATATGGCATTGAACAAATGTTAGTGGTTTTAAAATTGTCCTAGATCAATACTTGAGAAAATAGCTCAATAACTTCATAATGAATATGAGAGTTTTCTTATGAAATATTCATCCAAGTCAGCTATGTGTTTTAAACTCATGTTGAGTTTAGATATGACTGGCAGTTATATATTTTTGGTTTATACATAAATATGGTAGAAAAACTAGGAAGAAAATTTGAACATGTAGCTTTATGTAGAAGATACAGTGTGATACTGTGTACTTAATAAAAGTCTGTTGACCTTGAGTGAGGATGGCAAGGTACCAGTATTATTTTACTTCTTGTGGTATTTAGACCCTGCAAGTAACTGAATTATTTTTTAAATATGTACACCATGCACATTCCTATCCAACGCAAAAAGGTACCATAAAACCTTCCTAAAACTCCATTCCTATCATTAAAAAAACCCTCCCACTTTTAAAGTAATTTGGGCTTTAAGTAGGTATAAACTTTATACAGTTTTCATGTAACGTTCTCCCCACTCACTCAGCTTTCACCAAAGCTGTTCTGTCTTTTTCTCTACTTTTAGTTCTTTGAAGTGTTTCCATTGTGGTGCCCAGGCTGGCCTGAAAATTACTGTATAGAACAGAATGACCTTGGGCTTGCAGCAATCCTCCTGCTTCAGACTCCTAAATACTGGGATTGTAAGCATGAGCATCCAATTGCATCAAACATTGTGCATAAAATCCCCTGTGCTATAATCAAAACCAGGATGCTGATGATGTCACTAGTTTACTCTTCTGAGGCCGTACCAGGTCTTTGTTTCGCATTTTAATCTATATCTTGTTTGTGTTGATTGATTGGTTGGTCAATTGATTGGTTATTTAGGCCAAGCTGCTCTCAAATTTGAGATCCTTGTGCTGATGTCTCTCGAACGGTGGTTATGAGTCTGGGCCACCATGTCTGGCTCCATTAAAGGGAAAGAGGACTGGGGCTGAAGTCCAGGTCTTTGTACTTGCTAAGGATGGCCTCCATCACCCCCTTTTCTAGTGGTTTTTGTTTGTTCCATTTTTAAGACACACTCTCATGTGGATGATGCTGGCCTCCAATTGGTTAGGTAGCAGAGCTGACCTTGAACTGATCCCTTTCCACCTCCCAAGTGCTGGGATTATGGGCATATAGTTTTTCTTGGCTTGTTTGCAATCGAGTCTGTTTTTCGGGGAAATCAGTCTTCTCACTGAAAGGCACTGTGAAGTCATATGGCCTTTGGATCGATGGTAGCTCTGCCCCCATGTCATCCCTAGGACCTCGCTCAGCATCTGTGGAGGCCCCTTCCTTCATCTCTGAAAGGGCTAGTATAATCGTGAGAAGTCATATGAAAAGAGCCTTTCCAGGCTTGCTGTTCTCTCCTGTTTTTCATCAGAATCTTAAAACTCATGCAGTGTACTGTGTGGTCTCCTCTCATCTAGAAACAGGCAACTGGACTAGAAAATGCTGTGGACGTGCCTATGGTCACCTGCCTGTCTCTGTTGTCCCTGAATAGCCGCCTCTTCTCCATGCTCTTCCTACCTGCTAGACCCAATGCGGCTGCTTTCCCTTTACACAGTTGACTTCTCTTCTAGATATCTTGCATGATATGGATTCTGGGGGACCTAGCATGCTTTAGTTATAGTTAACTCTTTCTCCGCATATGTTATTTATTGCCTTTGTTTATGTATCTGGTGTGTGTTGCAGGCGCACACATTTGCTTGTAGGAGTTGGTGCTCTTCTTCCACCACATGGATCCCCAGGATCAAACTCAGTGCACCAGGCTTGGCATTCAGCTCCTTCTCCTGCTAAGCTGACTCATCATCAGCCCCAGTTTTAAATAGTTAACAATTCGGCTTTATAGGTACAGTGTTAATTATAGGCCTGGCAGGTGCCCATGGCGCACCTAGGATCATGCTGTGGGCTATTTCGGCTCCGTGCACAAAATCTGTCCTCTGGTTTACACGACATTGTCGCTTTCCATTGCTGTGCCGCTGTCTGAACAGTGTATACACCGAGGAAAGACTTGCCTAGGCTTCCAATCTCAGAGGTCTCACTTCATAGACTCTTGTCCCTGCTTTGACCCATAGCAGTAGTGTGTATCCGGTGTGAGAGGCTGGTAGAAGGGGCCCTTTCTCCCTATGATGGCCAGAAAGAGAAGAAAGATAAAATGGGTAGGTGGCTGGGGGTCCCAGTACCCCTTCAAGGGCAGGCATTCAGTGGACTAACTTCTTCCTTATAGGCCTCACCGTTTAAAGGTTCCACCACCTCCCTTTGGTTTCACAGGTTGGTGACCAAACCTTTAATACAAAGGCCTGTGGAGGATACTCCAGGTCCCAACTGTAGCCACCATGCTGCGGTGGTGTTGCAATACTGTTGACTGTTCATGGCGGCCTCGGTGATGGCGGGGAGACAGAACCATGCAGTGGAACTAGAAGGCCATGCCTTCTCACCTTGAATGTGGGTGTATGCATAACGTGGAGAGAGCTCCATGTCTTGTTGAGTATCATCTGCCCTTCAGCCCAGGGGTGTTTAATTCTGAGAAAGTTTGGATTTAGTGTATAGCTAAATACGTTCTCTGAAGGTTCAGCCATTGGCTTAAGGATGCCATAAAGGTTCCCTCATGAGAAAGGCAGTATTCAGTAATTTAGGGATAGAAATTTTAGTGTGTTTTGTGTTTTGTGTATTGAATAAAAACTGGTGAGGGCCACACTGACTCTCTCTACTGTCTCCTTAATCCTTGCCCCCTCAGGGTGCTAATCCATTGAAATCAGCCTGTCTTTTCATACATATCCTCTCCTCCTCTCCAGCTTCCTGGTTTGTTAAAGACAAAAACTGGCCTTCATGGTTCTACAACTTACTTTGCTAGGTTTAAGGTGCTGTAAGTTGTTCCTCTATTTTCAAATCTCCCTGTGTGCATTCTCAAGTGGCACATTGCTTCCTGCTTTGATTTTTGGTCTCAGACAAGTCAGGACTGAAGTTGGGGTGAAAAGTTCACTGACCAGAAGTGCGGTCAGAAGAGCCTGCCTTGCCTGGTGCTCCCCCTGCCCTCCCCCCAGGCAGGAGGAGTCAACAGAAGAAAGGCATCTTCTCTTGCCTCCTTGCTGTTGGCTCTGGATCCCGTTTTAGTGACCCTTAGTGGGTAAGGAATGCGCGACACTCCCAACTAACACCGGGACCCACTATAAACCTCTCCTAAGTGTCTGCCTCAGGGTTCTAGGTAGAAAGTTGTTATCTGCAATCATCGTTGTTGCCCGAGAGCAACACTGAAAATAAAATAGGAAGTCCAGGGTGCCTTTGGTGTGACCAAAGTGTGTTGTCTGGTAAAAATTGTGTTTGGTAATCCATGTGTGCACATAGGGCTCCACCTGCTCATGTCTACGTCCTTTTTGGAATGTACACGGCTCCTGCCATCCTTGTTCAGGGTCTGGCCAAAGTGTTCACACTTCCCATTTATTCCTTTGTGTCTTCTCCCCTGAGTGTTATATTTTCTGTTGCTCCTTCTTGTGTATACATCAATGCCATTGCATTCAGCTGCTCATGGTGTGGTCTACGTTTTATGCATGTTCTCCCCCAAATTCAAGAGTCACATTGGCTTCATGCCATATTGTCACAAACACGACTTCTGTAGACACATACCTTATTGGAAAATACCAAGGGAAGGTTATTTTGGATCCAAACAAGTAAGTTTACTGTCTCATAGGGTGCACGGACACATGCTTGCATGTTTTTAATGGGATTTTTGTAAACCACTTTCAGACTCCTTCTCGTCAGTGGGAGACCCCACCAGCATGAGTGTTCAGTACCCACTTCCTCCCCAGCACATGGCATTATTAAGCTTTCTACTTTCCCCTCTTTCTAAGGTGAATATATTTGTTTTATTTTCTTTCCTTATTGGTGAGTATATATTTCTTTATACTTTGCCTTTGAAAATTATTCTCCTCTAAAAATTTCCCTTCACATTTATTTTATACTTTTCCACTGAAAGATTTTATATTTTTCCTTTTGATACACAGGTGCTTTTTGTAGACTCTGGGAGGCCTGGCTTGATTTGTCTAAATGGCAAGCGGCTCTCCTCCTGGCTCTTCTCTGTGAACATTGAGAACACACACATCTTCTAGAAAATATCTTATGGATAATGCCAGATGCCTCAACATAGGTAAGAACACTAATTGTCTTGAGTTAGGTAAAATGATTCATTTAGACTGCAAGAGAGCCTCAAATTGAAATCTGGTTTTATAGTCCTAGTCAGTGACTTTAGCCAACAAGCCGTGCCCCAGGAACTCTTTCTCTCTAATAGCTTGGCCTTTAATGTGTGGCCTTAGCCCAGTAACTAATATTAAGGTTTGCTTTTGATTCCTGTTAAATTAGATGCTCTCCTCACTGGGGATCATACAAAGAATGACTTGCTAAAGTCATAGATAGAAAGGAAAAGGACTTCTATCTAGGGTTTATTGGTGTGTGTGTGTGTGTGTGTATGTGTGTGTATGCGATGTTCTGTTGTGTGTGTATGCCTTTGGTTGTGTGTACATGTGTTTGTTGAGGCCGGAGTTTAGCATTGGGTTTCTCCTTTGTTGCATAGCACCTTATTTTTTTGAGCAAAAATCTCTCACTGAATGGGGGAGGGGTGGGAGTAGAGCTGCTGATTGCTGCTTAAGTTATACTGGCTGGCCAGCATGGTCCAAGATCCTCCTGTCTCTGAATCCTGAACCCTGGTAATATAGGCACAAGGCCTGCCTCACCTGCTTGCTCTGTGAGTGCTGGAGATCCAGCCCTAGGTGTAAGTGTTATAGCTCTGAAGGGAAAGGGACCTAGCAGTCAGGACCCAAGGAATACCACAGTCACACGACACAACACAGCAACAAAGTCATACCGCACAAGAGTTCACACAAGAGATTGACTGGGGAAAACCTAGGGAGTTGGCTGGCTCTGCTTGGGAGAGAAGAGAAAAGAACTGCCCAGCAGGAAGGCTGTATATGGATTTTCTTAGGAGTAGAGCTTTCCCGGGTGACCTGGAATTGGTGGGATTGGTTGGATTTTGTGGCCGGATCTTGGGCTTTTTTTCCCCCTGCAGGGTGGAGCTTGGTTGCCTGCATCTGGAGGGGCTGAGGGGTCCCTAAACTTTGCAAGCCCCCATTAATGGCATGAGCCAGAATTTGAAGTCATCTTTCAGCATGTCTCTACAGTCTGGCTGTGCTCCCTGGAAATTTTAAACCACATACACGGTGGGGTTTACACATCGCATGTGAGCTGACTGATGGGGTTTCAGAGTGCTGAGCATGGCCGGCACACCCAGGAAGGAGAGAGGGTTTGTCCATCCTCCCTCGATCCTCTTGGTGGAGTCACCCAGCCTAGAGCCTGATGGGCTGCAGCTCTCAGTCACTTTAGGGTGATTCTCCCTCACTGAGGCACATTTCCTTTCCTCCCCATGGGCTTGTGGGAACATGGGTTTTGCTGTCTTTAACCCACCT
>LOEQ01000963.1:369562-402603 GCA_001685075.1 Bramus lutescens | reverse complement strand
CACACACACATACACACCACCCCTGTCCTCTGCAAGGGCAATCAGTGCACTTAACCTCTGAGGCATCTCTTCAGTCCCCAACAAAGAACTAAAAAAATTGTTTTTCATTCTTAGCTGCGTCATGAGTGATGATTTTTGTATTTAATATTTTATGAGTTAGTTGCAGATGAATAAATGGGTAATGTCATAGTGAGCCTTCCTGTGTCAAAGCATGTTGATGACTTTTTCAGGATTCCAGCTTTAATGTTTAAACACATAGGAGTGGCTGTATGTAAATATTTAAAATGTAATAGACAATGCTATCACTTCTGGTAATATTCTGTACTTCATTGATGTGAAGTTTAAAGAAAAACCTGGGCAAAATTTGTGTTTCCTGTACCTGGAACAGCAGTGTGAGCTGCTAACTGTTGCCAGGGCTGTCATTTATTATGATTATTTCGTTGCACTTTGGTTTCCTTGAAAGGTACAGAGTTGCAGAATCAATCTTACCCTGTAGATATCCAGAAACAGGAGTAAGTCAAATTTGTTGAGAAGAAGGCTGTTTCGTGTTGGCCTGAGGTTAAAACATTTTGAGAGCAATTGTTTGTATCCTCCTAGGGCCAGACTTATCTCTACTCTGCCTCCTGCTCCAATGCTGTTTTCTGCCTTTGGGGACTGGGCAGCGTCAGTGACAGATAATGGAAGACAAATTTGTTATTTCAGAGCAACTTCTACTTTTAATACCTCATATGGGCTTTTCCCCAGAGGCAGATAGAAAAAGAATAGAGATGAGTTACTACTTTGGAGTTAAGCTTCTGACCTGACCTGTTTTGGGGCCTTGTGTGTGGACATGTGCATGGATGTTTGTCTGTGTGCATGGACTTAGAGCATATGTAAATATTTACATGCTTTGAGGATGGCATTCATAACGAAATCGCTACTGTGCGAGACATGAAAATTGTTACTCACTGAGCAGTCGGAATTAAGCAATCTCTCAGAAAACTCTACCTACAAACGAACGCCACTTTAACTCCCCTTTCATGGCTTACCCCATTGTCCTCCTCCCCCTGCCCTGCCAAGTTGCCTGGCTTCTCCTGCTTCCCTTTCTCTACTGCCATTTTCACACAGTACCTGGGATTTTATAATTAATAACTTGGTCGCTGAATAAAAGATTCTGTGGGCTTGCCCAGGAATTTCCATTTAAGTGATGACAGTTGGTGGAAGGGTAAGATGTGGCTCCATGAGAGGAATGGGTGTACTGTATGGCTTCTGCTGGTGTAGCTGGTCTAGCAGAAAGGGATGGAGGCATGTGTTTGTAGCATGGCCTGGGCACTGGTAGTCTCACTGTAGAACATGTAATCGCTTCTTTACTAGAACATGTTAGCTTCTTGTTTTCAAACACATCCTCCATTGTTGACATGAAAATTTCATAATAATGTCCATACCATGAAATTTCAGCCCGTGTGTTTGCTCGCATTTCCACTTATCCCCATGTCATCGTCTTTTTTTTTTTCTGCTAATGATTGGCTTGTGAATGAGCATGTTAATCAAGCCAGAAAGATTTGTGCAGGCACCATCATTTTCCGATATGTGTATGAGCAGGTCTAGTTAACGAAAAATCCTGGCCCTGAGTCCATGCCACCATATTTACTTGTCCCATTCATGCAGTATTATTAAGTTGTGTCAGCCTTTATAGGATTTTTCATGTTAATTCTAGTTCTATAGTTGTATGGGCATTCCAAGCTCAAGCAATTTACTTCTAGTTATGCTTGCATGAATTTTGAAAACCTAATAAAGTTAGCTCTTCATAGTCACAGGCTTAGGATCTGCATGTTCAACCAGCTATAGGTAAAAAATACACAGAGAAAAAAAAATCATGTCTATGCTGAATTTGTGAAGATTTCTTCTCTTGTCCTTTTTCCTTAAGAATGACAGTTTGACAATGACCCACATAACTCTTACATTGTATTGCATGTTATTAGTAATCTAGAGATGAGATAAGGTGTGCATGAGGATGGACATAATTTACGTACAAATGCTATTCCACTTGACGTTGTTGACAGGTTTCTGTCCCACCTGGTCCCGCAGCTGTTCAGTCCCAAAGAAAGACACAGAAGTCTACATTAATCATAATCTGATTGGCCTATAAGCTCAGGCTTCCTATTAACTCTTACATCCTACATTAACTCATGATTCTTGTCTGTATCAGCCACATGGCTTGGTACCTTTTATCAGCTAGGCGTTCTCATCTTGCTTCCTCTGCATCTGGGTGATGACTGCAGACTGAGTCTTTTTTTCTTCCCCAGAATTCTCCTGTTCTGGTTGCCCCACCTATACTTTCTGCCTACTTACTGGCCAATCAGCATTTTATTAAAACGATACAACTGACAAATCTTTACAGGGTGTAAGACCATTGTCCCACAGCATGACATAAGGGTTTTGACCTGTTCATTTTGATATCCTTGAAGAATTTTGGAGATATAATCTATATAATGATGTGGTTTGTAGTTTAAGTCAATATTGTATAAATGCCTACTCCCTGTTAATATAGCAAAATGATTGATGCTAAGTCCTTAGAAAAGATAAGGTTCAATTAGTTCACATTTTTTTGTGGAGGTTCAAAGATATAACATTTACTCTGGTGAGGGTCACATGGTAGATGGTGTCATGGTGACACAGTAGAGAGATTTCTTGGAGAGTCAGAAGTCAGAGCGTTGACAGACAGCTTCTGGTCTAGTGGCCTCCCACTTGACCTCACGTGTAAAGGTCTTACTACCTTTTACTACAGGACATTGAAGACCATATCCTTGACATACAGACCCTTGGGCATCACAACCAGTCTGTAGTAAACCATAAAGAGTAAACATTAGTATATTTTTGGAATTTAGGAAACAGTGGTCTGGTCTGTGGCACAGAATGTAAAGTCATGGTGAAGGCATTAATGGGAGGTCATGGAGGAGGAATGGATGGAAGGAGACCAAGATGAAAGAGTCAGGTGCTTAAGGATGAAGATACATGTGCCCTGTGAGGGCTGGGGTAAGTAAAAGGGAGCAGGAAAGTGATTTCAGAAATGCTACCCTTACTCTATCTCAATCTTGATGTACTTCACAAAGTGGTCTAATAGCTTGCTATTAGAGCAGGTTATGAATCAACAGAAGAACCATCCAAAAAGATTTAATGTCTTTCTTCTGCATTACTTTAAAACATAAATACATTTTATTAAATTATTCATCATGAAAATTGGGGCCAGTGACCTGGACAAAGCAAGATGAAGTGGGATCAGTTCCATTCACTAAGTCACTGGAGAGTCCACAAGCCACCTGTGGGGATTGTGCCAGCAAGTGAGGTGATCTGGGATTAGTATGTAGGGAAGTTAGACATGTAAACAGAGACCAATCCTTCATTCCTTAAATACTGACATGAACATGTAATTGGAGACTGCCATTTGGTTTCCTGGCCACCCAGACCTGAATAGTCACACAGAAACTTTATTAATTACAACACTATTTGGCCAGCAGCTCAGGCATATTCCTAGCTAGCTCTTACATCTTAAATTTACCCATTTCTGTCAATCTGTGTATTGCCATGAGGCTGTGGCTTACCAATAAGATTCTGACATGTTTCTCCTTTGGCAACTTCATGGTGTCTCCTGACTCCGCCTTCTTTCTCCCTGCATTTAATATAGTTTTCCTGCCTACCTATATTCTGCCTTGCCATAGGCCAAAGCAGCTTCTTTATTAACCAATGGTAATAAAGCATATTCACAGCATACAGAGGAGAATCCCACATCATGAGTACCCAAGACTAGTGTCAAACTCATATGCTTAAATGTCAAGGCAATACTGCGTGTGTGTATGTGTACAGCATAGGCCATGTGGAGATGATAGGACAACACATGTGGGAGTCACTTTTCTTCCACAGTGTGGGTACTAGGGATCTGTTGAGCTTGGAAACAAGGGCCTTTCCCTGTTGAACCATCTTGCCTGTCTGCACTGTTTTTCTGTATCCAAAGAACCAGCTTTATGTCAAATTCACATTAAGGGACTAATGTCCCCAAGTATCTTCTAAGTTCAGCTTGCATTTTCAGAAAAAGAACTTAAACTAAATGCTCCGAAGATCCCTTTTAGTTTTATGAAAGATAAAAATGCTAAGGCCTTTAAAAATAAACATAGGCTGGGCAGTGGTGGCACATGCCTTTAATCCCAGCACTTGGGAGGCAGAGGCAGGTGGATCTCCATGAGTTCGAGACCAGCCTGGTCTACAAGAGCTAGTTACAGGACAAGCGCCAAAGCTACAGAGAAACCCTGTCTCAAAAAACCCACCAAACAAACAAACAAACATACGTTGAAGTTGACTTGTTGGTGATTATTCTTGTCTAGAAAAAAAGAAATGATAGCATGCAAGGAAACAGGTTTCAATATGCTGGGCAAAACCTTCCCTGCACAATTCAGCCAAATAAAAGTTGAAAATCTAATTTTCTTTACAAAATAATAGGTTCCACACTAAATTTTATTGAATATATAGTTGTTTCTCTATGTGGCTGTATGCATGCACATTCTATTACATATAAGAGAACGTGTATTTTACACATTACGCATATAGCAAGAGCCCTTTCAGGATGTGATGTGCTATAAAACCATTTATGCATGCCCATTTTTTCCCCAACTGCTGTGGCAGAAGAACACAGCAATGGAAACTTGGTCCCATGACTTCACCAAGGAGGGGGTCCGGGTTCTCTTGGACAGTAGTGACTTGAACACCCTGACTGGAAGCTGGATTAAGTTTGCAATACACACTCTGTCGTTCAATGTGACATTGTCATCAGCCACCAAAATTTCCACCCTTCCTGAAGGACCAAGGCACATGAGGGTGGGGTGGCTTGTTAATTTTCACTAAGTGATCAACAGCACTGACCGTTAATATGTTCAATTAATATGTGCACATTAACTCTACTCAGTGAAAATGATAAAAGTGGAGCTGTTTCAAAAGACACACAGAAAACACAAGACACGGATGAATCATAAAGTATGCGTGAGTATGAATCATAAAGATCAAGAAAGAGACTGGAAGGAAAGAACACATAATATTACAGAAATATTACAGAAAGTAGGATTGAGCTTCTGAACTTTCTTTAAATGACACCTTTTGTTGAATTAATTTACATTTATTTGACAATGAAATAAATTTTGAATGTATTAAGAGAGATTTTTGAAATGTGTAATACGATAGTGTTTTGCGTCTTTTTTTGTACAGCATGAACTTGGGCTTATCTTGTGTGGCTTCTTTCTTTTTTAACTTGGGAAGTAGAAAAAGACATAATGTGTTTCATGCTCAAAGTGATTGTTGGTAGAGTGACCTCTGGATCCTGTATACAAGTGTTAAAGTATATGCAGATTAAAGGACGGAGAACCTATGCTAGTGACAATGTCGCACCTGCCCATGACTCTGCAGATATGTCAATCTGAAAATCAAAAATTAGATTGTTTACTGGCTTTCCCAGCAATAGTTATTGCTTCTCTAAAGTTGTCATTTCATTTCCCTGCAGGAGACAAATGGGATTTAGTGCCTGCTAGTATTTACTTCAAATGAAGTCACCCATCAAGCCATCTCCGTTCTCATTTCAATGCAAGGCCACAAAGCAGCATTAATGAGAGAACAGTGGAGGTCGCGGCAATTCTGTATTACAGCTACAGCATTCAGGATGAGTCTTTCCCTTAGACCACAGAGATACAACAGCATTCATAAGGACCCAGGGCTTCTTGCTCTCTCAACTAAGTTGAAAGGACTTCCTGGTTATTATCTGCCAACTTTCCACCATCCTGATTGCATGGCCATTATTTCATCCTCACTTGTCAGATGGGGACACTTAGGGAGCTCTGGGAAGGAATTGGTTAGGAGGAAGGCACACCCCCTTGTAAGACGCACAGCTGGCATTTGAACCTGGGAAACTTGTTCAAGTGTTTTTATGAGTTTCCTCAAGTGTCTTGCAAGAACAAATTTGGATGCTGCTGTGTCACTAGATGGTAATTTTAATTATAGAATCATGTAGCAAACTGCTTCTGTTGTGTCTAGGCCACTGTGCAGTGAATTCATTTTGGTTGCTCTTTTTCTGTGGATGTATGTAGTTTCAGACACTGATTTTTCACCAGTATTGAATGCTGTTTCCATTTAGTGGCTGCCATGTTTTGCTGGGGAAGTATCATTGGATGCTTCTTTTTATAAAAATTAACTTGTTTTTTTATTTTATGAGCATTAGTGGTTTGCATACATGTATACATATCTGTGTGAAGATGTTGGGTCCCCTGTCACTGGAGTTATAGGCAGTTGTGGGCTACCTGATGAGTGTGCTAGAAATTGAACTTGGGTCCTCTGGGAAAGCAGCATGCACTCCTAACCCACAAATATCAATCTTTAAAATCAAATGTTCTAGCATTGCCAAATCCAAAGAGATATTAGTTTGGTGCTTACTTTATATGCTGAGAAATGACAATAGGAAGATATTAAAGCCTTTTCAAAAAAAAACCATTTTATTTCTGTAAGAGTAGGAAGCTTTGTATATACAGTGAAAAACACCACAGTTCATAACATGCAGCTCTTTAGAACTTGGGCGAGGCGTTTCAGGTAGGTTTTGTTGTGTGTGGCGTGGAGAATGCAGAGTGAACCTTTGTGTATTCAGAGCAGAGACTGTAGTGAAGTCCTGCGCTGCACCGTATTACTAGAAACACTTGGATTTGCCGTGTGTTTGATTCTGCGCTCACTTTTGGCTGCTGCATATTCAGAAAACTTTTGCTGCTTCCAGACTTTCCATGACTTTCATATTAATTATGTGATCCTATCTGAGATCACAGCCCATAGGTCAAGAAGATGTTACCTACCAGACAGGCCATGGGTGAGTCCCTGCTCTAGCATGCTTTGTTTGCATTTTATTTATTTATTTATTCATCCATTTATTTAACTATGTATTTATTTACTTGTACTTCCTTACAAAGTGTAGGGAAGAGGGTACTCACAGGAGTGAGGATGATCCCCAAACAGATGGATCACTGCAAAGTTTCATCCCATCATCAATAGAGTCTCCCTTCAGGCAACCTCCCAGCATCACTTGCAAGTGGGGATGGACACAGGATGGATTTCTGACTGGAACTGTGGGTGGGGTCCTGTGACCCTCCCTGTACCCTTGCTACCATGGTTTTGCGTGGAGTACGTATTCAAGGGAAGGAAAAGATGACTTCCATGGAAGTTTCGCAGGAAGGCCGAATTTCATTTCAGTTGCTGAGGGATGAACCTGAATAAAATGGCTGAGAGTAGACATTCAAGAATAAGAGAAGTCCCGCCTTTAATCCTAGCACTCGGGAGGCAGAGACAGGCAGAATTCTGTGAGTTCGAGGCCAGCACAGTGTACCGAGTAAGTTCAGGACAGCTATGATTGTTTCACAGAGAAACCCTGTGTCAAAAAAAAAAAAAAGAAAAAAAATGAGAGAAGCACAGGAAACAGTGGAATACTTGTTGTTTATACAGAGAGAAGGTGACCTTGAGGCAAGATTTTCTGGATTAGGAACACTATGATATAGAAATCTACAGTGTACAAGAGACCTGAATGATAAGTGTATGTCTTTTAATAACATTAAGTATAATTTGGAGTAAGATTACTAATTTTTTTTTCATTCTTTGAGATAGGGTTTCTTGTAGACTAGACTGGCCTTAAAGTCACTGTTTAACTAAAGATGACCTTGATCTTTTGATCCTCCATCTCCAGAGTGCTGCGATTAGAGACATTTACCACCATGGCCAATTATATGCTGTGCTTTGGATCAGAGCTCAGGCCTTGATAAGTGCTGGGCTAGCATTCTGCCAACTGAACCACGTTCCCAGCCAAGGTTGTTAGGTCATTGTTTTCATTGTGATTGGTTTTTAATTTCAATGAAATTATCTATGATATGTGTATGGGTTTTTTGCCTGCATGTATATGCTCCACATTCATGCCTGGTGCTAGTCTGTGTCCTCTTTATCACTACAACATGGAATTTTCCCATCCCAGAATACACATGAACAGCTCCCAGGGTTCCAGCTTTCTCTGCTTTGGTGATTGGAGAATCCAGGCCGACACTGTGCTGTGTAAGGGGAGGCAGAAAGCGACTGAAAGAGGATGAAAGTATGGCTTAAGGGCTGTTTTCTATCACTGTCAGCATCCAGCTTTGGATCCCCACAGGTTGAGGTCTGCAGCCTTAAAATACAGAGGAGTCTAAAACGTTTATGTTACCTCGAAGTTGTTGATAGGAACTAACTTAAAAAAAAAAAAACAGAGCCAAACAAACAAAACTAAACAGAGCTGCTGGCCTCTGTTTTTTTATTCACTGATACTGAGGTTGAAGGTTTTTTTTTATCATACCGATCAAATATAGTGTATTTGTATATTCCTCAACTTGTTAAAACCACACTTTATGTATAGCAATACATTTTATGGGTTAAATAGCACCATAGTAGGATGGTTTGATATACTTGTAACAGAAGATAAAAGGGGAAAAATTGAGGCTACAGTACCATCCCCTAGAACAACAACAACAACAACAACAACAAAACCATTTTCTTTAAAATCACTGTTTCCATGTAGGTCTCTGTGGCAAGCATATTCAGTGGCCACTAATTCGTGTTGACAATGGCAATGGCATTAAAAAGCAAACCTAGCTTTCACGATCATGACCTCAAAGGACCAATACATGCTGAAAAATTTTGCAATACAATGGTTCTTGTTATTTCAGTATAAAGATAGTTAGATTCACATATCTACTGCAGGGAGGAGGAGCATGAGGAGGAGGAGCAGGGGGAGGAGGAGCAGGAGGAAAACACCAACTCACAGCTATGACTTGAAATTAGAAGAGGAAAGCTTTCTCTCAGCCTTCATGACTCAAGTCCTTTTGGCTCCATTCCACCCTTCATCATCTATTTATGACCCTGTCTTTATTTCTTTTCTCTATTTTTAGACTTTATCCGCATTAATACCTGTGTTGTCTATCTTAATAGGGATTCTTTGGAGAATGTTACTGTCAATGATATATGGCACGGTAGAAAACATTGCATAACCACCCACATTTCCTGCAACACTCTTAATCATGCCATAGTACCGAAGGAAGGGTTTACTGGGACCCTGTATAGCCCATAAGGGCATGGTGGGACAAGGCAGGGTCCTACCACACTGGTAGATGTGGACAAGACTTTGAATTTTGTTTCTGCTTTCCTGTCTCTGAAAGCCCATTCTGGCCGTTTGGGTAGAACCACGGGTGTGCCTACTACTTCTATTTTATGTGCTCTGCTTTTGGATCATCAAAGCCCATGGGCATTTGAACCTAAAAATTACTCCTTCTTCTTACCACATTTGAAAGAAATTGGGTGGAAAATAGGGCTGGTTTCAGTAGATGCTCAGTTGCTTTCACTGCTTCTCCATGTCTACATTTAAGATCACTTCCTTCTCTACCTCATGAGGTGAGAGTCATAGAAATATGTCCTAGTTAAAATTAGCTAACAGAAGAACAGATCTGGAGAATTTCTAGGAGAATCAGTAAGTCAATGAACTGATTGTTGGTTCTAAATTCCTTTAGTTCTAATTCATTCTTACAAATATAGGTTAAAACCTTAAAAGTATTGGCTAAAATTTATTTTGGGGGAGAAATCAACTATGTTTTAACTGAATTTTAGAATTTATAATATACGCATGCATTAATTTAAAAATATTTCTATTCTCTGAAAATTCTATAATTTTAAAATTATATTTGCCTTAAATCCTCCCTTTAAATTTTCCAGATTTCCCCTTGCCTTCTTATCTCCCCCACACCTCTGTTTTCTTTTGCTTTAAATTTAATAACCTATTCAACTCCAATCTGAGCTGTCATTATACTTCTGGTGTGGGATCATCCACTGGAACATAGCCAACCTATCATTAAAGAAAACCGACTCTCTCCCCTCCAGAAGGTAGCAACTCTCCACAACTCCACAGGTAGGGGTAAGGGCTCATGAACCACTTGCCGCTCTGACTTGATCTTATGGAGGCAATCACAGCTACTTTTAGTTCATAGCTACAGAGGTTCTTCCACGTCCAGAAGACAGTGTTTTGCTCACGTTCTTCCTAACCTCTGCCTCCTATAATCTGTCCCTTCTTTCTCGATGGTCCCTGGAGCTTGGAGAGGTGATGTAACACACATGTCCCATTTGTGACTGATCATTCTGCAGTCATGTAGCCTAAGCACTTTGACCATTTGTCAGTTTCTGCATCAATCATCTACTTCACAAAACTTATTTGATGGGGTCTGAGAGCTGCACTAACCTAGGGGTAGAGTGAGATAAAAGTTTAAAGAATAGCTTGCTGCCATGTTCATTTAGCAAAATAATAATAATAGGTTTACCCCTGGGGCTTATGAACTCCCCAGCCATGAGTTCTTGGGCAGATTTGCACTATCAGGTATGTGTTTTCTGCTGTGGAATAAGTCTTTGTTGTCTTCTTGTCAGCACAATGGCTGCACCTGAATCTTATTCTTTCAACAGCAGACTGCGTCTTCATAATCAGTGTCCCACTGGTCAGGCCAAGGCCAAAGAGAACTTCTACATACAGCTGGAAATGCCTCTGTCTCTGTAGCCAAACGTAGTTTTTAAGTAAGTCTCTATCGCTCTATTTACCAATAAAGACTCGGGAGTCAGATACTGGGGTGAAACCTGCTAGCTCAGAAAGGCCTAGAAGCAACCAGTTGACCTTCCTCCTTAGGCAGGGACCCAGCAAAAGAAGAGTCTCTTCATCTGTCCCAAACCAACAAAGGTCACCATACTCATGTAAAAAGTCTAATTTAAGTTACCCTGTCTAGGTGGTTATGATCATCTCAGAAGGCATAGGTTGCTCTAAAAAGCTCAATGCTACTGTGTGATGTCTCCCCTCAAGTACTTGGTCATAGGTGTTCCAGAGAAAACCCCAAACAATACTAACTATTGCCTTTGCTCCTGATTGTCCACCAAAACTTGAAAGTAACACTTTAGTCCTGAAGACATCACACACATTGATCTTAGGATGTGGAATAATCACAAGAAGCTTCCTTCCCACTGCTTAGTTCTCTTATGGCTGCAAGGGACTGTGCCAGGCGCTGGAGGGAAAACTCTGAAACAGTCCTACTCAGTGGCTAGCTCTGTAAACTGTGAAACATTAAAACATTTTTAAAAATGGCGTCATACTTGCCAAAGTCCATGTGCCAAACTTCTTCTGTAATACCTTAAAACTTAGATTCAGAACAAAATTAAGGGAAATGGGAGAAAAAATTAGGATGGTAAACTCCAATTTAAATCTCCAATTCCTAGAAGTTATTATGCATTTAGCCCACATTTTAAGTAGACAATCATGAGTTTCAGAGGGATCATTTAAAAACTAAGTTATTTGGGAGTGGACTTCCCCAGGGTTTCCTTCCTTCCTTCCTTCTTTCCTTCCTTCCTTATGCTTATTCTATTTCCTTGGGCACCCTACATGGTCAACATTTTTTATATCTAAATGGTATCCCTTTTAAAGCTATCCCCAGAAAGTCATGTGTCTAGCTTTTCTCTTTGGGTTTGTTTGTGTCTGGTCCTCTTGGAGATTTTCAAAATAATCAAAAATCACTTATGTCATAGACAGTGTTTACTGTCTTTGACAATAGTTTACTTCTTAAGAAATAAGTGGTGTGTTAGGACATGTATTTGAGAACCAGTATGGATAGCAGCAGATTGAGTGTGAGACACTACAGTGATACTACTTGGATCCAGATCCTGGCCCTGCCTTGTTCTGGATGACTTAACTTAGCCTTGCTTTGTCTTTTTGTAAAATAAATCGGATGATGATACTGACTGATACACTGTGTGTGTGTGTGTGTGTGTGTGTGTGTGTGTAAATATTTAATAATTTAAAACAGGACTAGGTATTTAATGTATGGTAAACTAAAAATATTAAAGTTAATTTTACCAAATAAGTTAGTGAAAAGCATAAAACCATTATTTTCAGGTTGGATTTCTTTAAACAGTGGTTTCATTTTCCCTCTGTAATGCTAATCAGTTATCTGGAGAGCTGTATAGGAAACAGGCAGGAGGACATTGTAATCTCTTGCTTATAATATTGTCACTGAGACATCTTCAGTGCCAACTGAAGGACTTATTTGTAAGGTGTTTGCAGATGTTTCCAGAATCCATGTCATTTATCATCAATTATTGCCAAGCTCCAGTCTGTCTGTCTGTGTGGTCTTAGAGACCCTTCTGGCTTCATATTATCTACTAGAAGCTCAAAGACCAGCAAGGAGATTGCTTGGTTGGTTTTCCTAGTTTCAGAATCTCTGTAAGCTCTTTGGAATATAGACATATAGTGAGTATGTTTCTGGTCTACTATGAGCATGGATGCTGTCTTTGTTATTATGATTGTCAGTGAGAAGCTAAAACTTCAGATTTTATAGACCCATGGAGGCTTTCTTTTTTGGACATAATGTTAAGTCATTTAAACCATCTTATTAGTTAATCATAATTTATGTATGTAGTCAGATTCTACAGAACTATTTACTGCCATGAGTGACCTTGGTTTTTTTTTTATGGCTTTTGCTAGCTGGATGTTTGATTTTTGGATTATGTTAAAAACTCTTATTACAATGTAAGTCTAATCTCATCTCTGAAATAGGTCCAAGTTAAGTTTAGAAAATTTCCCGATAGTGTACCACTACAATCAAAAGCTATGATGTATGGTTGAGAAATCCACAAACCTTCTTAGCTCCTAGGTCCCGAATTCTTTCTCTAAATGAGTTCTCTAGGTGTACCAGTTTACTCTTCCTACTTTGTCTGGATTAATGGCTTCTAACTCACTGTTAGTCTACCTGCTCACACTTGGCCTCAGTCTCTCTGGGAATGTTTTACCATCCTTGCCCCAAGTTGAAAGGTCTTCAGGAAACTCATTTCCCAAATTAACCTTTCTTATTTCATTCTTTTCCTTCTCCCCTTTCATTTTTCCATTTCCCCTTTTGCCTCCACTTTCTTCCCTTCCTCCCTCTGGTCCTTCACCCTCTACTGCTTCCTCCCTCCCTTCCTCTCTCCTTCCTTTTTCCTTCCACCTCACCCCATTCTTCTTTATTTTATTCTAATCCTTTGGCATTGCCTTCATCTTTCCACTTAGGTGTCTCTAGTCCTCAGCTCAATCATTTCCGTCTGCCTCTCACCTGCATTTCTGGTGAAAGACTCCTAACACTGTACTCTCAGGCTCTCATTCTTGCCTGTGTATTTTATAACTCCCCAAGGGCCTAATCCAGACAAAACAGCCTCTGCAAGGCTGAGGCCAAGTTCTGTTATCCATGCACAGTTGAAGTCTCTAGAAATGCCATCCGAGGCAAGTCTAGGGTGATTCTAAATCCAGGCAAGTTGACATGATTGACAAGATTAACTGTCATGGGGTGTGAATGATGATTAGCACATGGTGATTAGAATAAAAGAGAATGATTAGCACGTCCCCTTTCTTGGATAAATGTGTCTTTACTAATTTTTCTCTGACTCCTGGATCCTAGTGATCCAGGCTCATGAACACACTGTTCTTATTGTCTCCTTTAGGGACCTGTGATCACTGCCCCAGTTCCATCTAACTTGGTGTCCTTTGTGAGATTCCACAACTGTGATGCTTTTTTCACTACCAAGTCATTTCCCGGGGACAGCAGTAAATACCTTGTTACTTGTCCATTGTCCCACCCATCAGATGTCCTCAAACCTAACTGAAGAAGAAAGGATATGCTCGATGGTGCAATGTCTCCCCCCGCCAACAAAACGTTTCTTCCTTTTCTTTTTCTAAAATACACTTTTATTTCATTTTGTTTCTTTGAGATAGGTTTTCATGCCCCCAGGCTGGTCTTTTGCTTACTAGCTGAAGATGACTGTGAACTTCTGACCTCCTCCCCTCCAAAAGTTGTAATTGCAGGCTTGTCCATGCACCATTGACACAGTACTGGTGTCCAAACCCAGACCTTCGTGCATGTTAGGGCAAGCATTCCACCTACTGAGATTCCCTCTCAGAAATTTCTAGTGTGAGTGTTTGATAGTGGAGAAGACGTGGAGTTTTCCTCAGGTGTGGGTGTTTACACGTAATTTAAGGATAGCCTCAGCATTGTATTTTGAGGCCATTCAGGCTCCTTTCATAGTGATATACCAGAAGGAAGACGATGAGAGGATACATGGCAGAGGAGTGGTTCAGCATTCAAATGTTTATGACACTCTGGAGAATTTCAGATCCCAACGTCCTGCCTCTGTCACTCCTGTCTACACACTCAGATCAGCATAGTAAGAGACAAACTCGTTCTCTCTGTTATCCTGCATCCTTTTCATTTGAGCTCAGTATTTCAAAGACTGTTGGCAACAGGTATCTCCTGATTCAGATCCTGTTGGTTGTTCATTCACCATTCATAATTTGCTGCGTCCTCCAAACACTTCCCTAATCCATTTCCCTGTTTCCATTTTTCTGTTTGTTCCTCATCACGTGCCCTTTGCTGGCTTGTTCACCTCAGTTGGCTCTCTCATCTTCTGTGATTGATACCCCTTACTGCTGCCACCCTTGGAAAATGGGTCTCACCATATTTGCTCAGTTGTTATCTAAAAACATGTGCCAACTTTCTTAGCATTTATTTGTCCCATATGACTTGTTTCTTGAGTATTCCCATACATGTGTCTTTTGGAATCTCTGATTTGATGATCTAGCCCCAAATGTAGATCCTGAGCTGAATCTGTGAAGATGAATCCATGTTAATATTTTCCATGTTCCTTGTCACCTCTGCTCCTAGCCAATGAGCACTCTAAATGGAGTGACTAGTCTATACCAGTAATCTCTGACTAGTCTACACCAGTCATCTTGTGTGCCCATGTTGACCTTTCCGTTTCTGTGTGTCTCTTTTGTCCCCAATGCTACTCAGATCCAGGTCTTTTCTGTGCTGTTTTACTGTGGCCCAAGTTCAGCACTCACCCATGCATCTTGTGTTAGCTTTTCTGGTTTTCACTTGAATTCTTGTTCCTCAGAATTGATTGGCTACTATGTTTGGTCTCAGCTTAAGCTTCAACATACTGACAACTGATGTATTTTCCATCTGACCAAGACTGGTGATTGTTGATGCTGGTCTCCAACATCACTTAGGAGATGCCTCTTTGATCATTTTCATGTTTATTTTTGTAGCTATATAATTAATTAATGTGGATTTGACTCAAGACCAAGTTTATGATGCTGAGTTACTTAGTTATTGTCAGGTGTCCTAGACAAGAGCCCTTTCCTTGTCTTTCAGACTCTATTGGAAACAGGTAATGCTTAGCTTGCAGCTAAATCATTTCAGATTGTCTCTCCTCTTTGGTCATATTAACTGTGTTCAATTTGATCACATGATACCTTCCTCTTAAAAAGCATCCTTATGGGATAATCCAGAACCATCACCCCATCTCAAGATGGCTACATAAATCACATCCACAAAGTCTTCACCAAAAAGTCACATTTCAGGTCTGGAGAGATTGATGCTCTGATTCCCTGAGTTAGGGCCAACATAGTGGAAGGAGAAAATGGACTTTAGTGTGTTGTCTTTTAACTTCCACATGCATGGAAAAAACTGGCAGAGGTGGCAAGATGAGGGGAGGAAGCAGTGGCCTCTGGCCAGAGACCAACATCAGTTTGGAAGGGACCACATTGCGAAGGCATTCTGTAGTCAGAGATGAGGTGGGAAGGGAGCCAGAGAAGTCAAAGGGTGTGTTCTCTTTAATCAGGATTCAGCAAATGGCCAGGAGCAGAGCATCCAAGAGGAGCAGAAAGCTCACATAAGAGGGCAAAACACGGCATTGCAAGCTAAATAAACAATTGCCTTGGTGTTACCAGTAACTTCTCTTTAGATTGCATTTGGTGTGTTTACACTTGTGCACATGTGCATGCACATGCTCATGCCTGTATTTGTGTGCGCGTGTGTTTCAGTTCTCCTTTTGCAAATCTCATCATGTGGTATTCCATTTCCTACAAGGACCTGGCAGTGAAGGCCTCCCCAGCTAACTCCATTGCTTCCTTTAACTGTGTCTGTATGTAAATGACACATGTGATGACATGTGGAATTGCCTTTTCTTTGTGTGTTAGTGAAATACTGTTCCTTTGCAAGTTTCAGATGCTCTGATGTTTTTCTTGGCCCCACTCCCTTTCTGAGCATTGTCAAGACTAACTCCCTCTATTCACCGCCAGCTCTGTGTTCATACTTGCCTCAAAAAACCCTACCAGATTATATTAATATTTTAGTTTGTTAGAGCATTTGCTAGGCTTCAAATTTAATGAGAACAAGGACTTGGGTATTATTTAATGTTTTTATCTTAGCCTGACACATAGCTCCTAATAATTTTTTTCTGTAGTGTTAATCCATAATGTTTTTAATTAATTGATCAAAATATAAGGTTTCAATAGCTCTGAATATCTTAAGAGAGATGTATATTTAACATCTTCCTTCTGATCTCTTTCTAGACCCACAGGTAAGCCGAGTACAGCAACCACAGAGTTTGTTTCCAATATACATTGACTAAAATTAAATGTCTTCTATACTTTATGTCTTTTCACCGTTTGTGGGGTGACTATTACCCTTCCCGTTTATTGTGGTTTGGCTATCATATGCTTCTCCACCCCAGGCTCATGTGTTTAAAGACTTGGCCCAAACTGATGGAGGATGTGGGACCTTTAGGAGGGGAAGCCTTTGTTGAGGGAGTGGGGGGGGGGNGGGGAAGCCTTTGTTGAGGGAGTGGGGGGGGGTGGAATGTCTCAGGAGTGACAGGCAGGCCCTCCTTCTCCCCAGCTTTTGACTGTTTGTCTGCTTTTCTCTCCTCCCTCTTGCCCTACGAGTTCCTCAGACTGCTGGGGGAATGTGCCCTCTGCCTCAGTCTCTCTCCCTCCTCCAGGGCACAGTGATGGATTGGGTCCCCTGAACCTACTCTGCTCATCATAAACCTGCCTTTCCTAAGGTTGCTTCTCCTTAGGATTTGCCTGTAGCAAGGAGACAAAAGTAACGGGTACCCCTAAACCCATAGCACCAACTTGAGACTTTTCTAAGCCCAAAGAGCTACCAGGTTAATGTTACTTATTTTCTGGACCAACTAGAGTTAAGCAAGAATTAGGAATTTCATCTTTGAGGATTTTTGTAGTGTGTTGAAACAGGACTGTTTTTCTTTTCTTTTCTTTTTCCTCTGTGTGTTTTGTTTTGTCTGAGTGGATGTGGATTTCTGAGTTTTCTTCCCCATATAGTCCCTAGGAGCTGGGGACAGAGTTGCCTGCCCTTCCCTGATGGCCAGTGCTGTGCATCCAGGGGTGTACCCTGTTGCATAGCTGGCTGGCATATGTTTCCTGTTTCTGCAGCTGCAAGTCTTTCAGACTCTTGTAGAGAGAGCTGGTATTTTATTACATCGCATGCCTCCTATTTATGAGAAACTCGAAGGCTTTGAGGATTTTCTGTCAGTATCTAATCTTCTCATGGCTCTCTGAGGTAGGTAGCAGGAAGTGTTATCTCCATTTTGCAGATGTTACAGCGGAGGCAAAGCCCAACCTGATGAAGTCTCCCCAGCAAATCAAGGCAAGAAGAGTCTTTCAACCTCCATTCCAGAGATCTTGATGACAGATGACTTACATTTAATTTTAACACCTTCGTCCATTTTAGGGTTCCATGAATTTTTACTGCTGTGCCCAGCACTGCAGGTAGAATGCTTATTTTTCTTGAAAATGTCTTATTACATTTGATGTATTTTGTGCATGCGCACTCACATGCATGTATGTGCCTGCCCTGGCTCCCATTTGGAAATCACAGGACATTTTGTAGGAGTCAGTTCTCTCCTTACAGTATGTAGATCCAAGGGATTGAACTAAGGTTACCAGGGTTGGTGGCAAGCACCTAAACCTGCTGAACCATCTCTGTGGCCGTACAATACTAATTTTTCTATCTCCGTGTTTCCCCTGAGATTCTGTCTCATTTGTTGCACACATGCTAATAAGTATGCCTTTTTGTGTGTACACATATAAAAATGTATGTTCTTAAAAATAACTAATATGCCATGTTTGATCAGTAAAAGGGTGGCTTGGTTCTGAGGACTGCATGCAAATATTTGAGATTTAGCCTGATAATCCAGAGCTTACTTATCTGTCCAGCATGCCATGTGTGTATTAATTATAGACAAGACACACTAAATGATGCCACCTGAAAGAAAGTGAAATGAAGGAGATAGTATAAAATTCACCAGGCATGGTTATGTGCACCAGTGGTCTCAGTGGTGGAGGGCTAGAGATCCTTGAGTTTGAAAGCAGTCTGGGCGACTCATAAAAACCCTGTCTCAGAAAAACAGAACCCCCATCCAGCACCCCAACCCACCTCAATCACACAAGTAAGCAAATGGAAGAAACCCTGCCCGTCAGATACTGTTGAGTTAGTCAAGTGGGCATTTTACTTGGCCACTTCTTTGCAAAAGATGACGGCCAGAAGGAGAGTAGATACAGTCACTCACCTAGGTGGCTCCCAGCCCCTGCCAGCCCATTGCTATGATTCTTTTAAAAATTCACTTAGAGATCATTTAACAAAGTTTGATAAACTTGGATTGCGAGTATAATTTTAATTCAGGTCTGAATGGTCTTAAACAGGGAATTCTTACAGGGCCTTTGTGTAGTGTGGCCAAGGATGCTTTCTTCTGAATTTTGATTGCCTCCCCTACCCAGTGGCAGTAATTATGCTCTGGCCCTCAGGAGCCTAGGAACAGGGAGTCTCTGCAGCTTCCCAGTCTGACTGGCCCAGGCTTTTACTACTGTGGGATGGTCAGTAGCAGGCTTGGCTCCTTTAGTCATCCCTGAGACCTCTGGGATTTCCTAAAGCCCTGGCATGGTCACACCTAGATGGGTTTTGGTGGGGGCTGGCATGGTGCCCCTCAGTCTGTGAGCCCTTCCCTCCATTCTCTGCATTTAAGAGTACCACCCAGCAGCAGTGGCTTTAGCCCTGAAACCATTTGGAGCTGCTGGAAAAGAGGCCACCCAGGGCTTCTGTGAGCAGCTGGAGCTGCAGGTCTTCCATTGGCCACACAGAGAATGTTCCCACTTATCTGCACTGAGCATGGGTGGCCTCCCTCCGTCCCTAGGCTAATGTGAGGTCTCACTGTCTGGAGGTGGAAGCTATTGTCTTTTCCAGCTTGTTGTTTGAAGTTCTTTTCTAAGGCCTGCATCTTTTGAAGACTGGGAGTGGGGGTGGGGGCGGGTGCTTTACCAGCTCGCCCCCTATCATTCTAATGGCTTCCTGGGCCAGGGACCATGGCTTATACAGTAAGTAGAGACAACTACTTTGTCCAGGTCCACCCAGCCGGTGAAAGTTCCTTATCCTTCTTCCATGTAAGCTGCATTTCCTTCCACGTCCTGCCTTCCCTCTGTCTGTCCTCCGGGCTGAGCCACATGCCCTAATGAGGCTTCCATCTGATGGCAATGAGCAGCGTTCACACTTGGAGACTGCATGGTTGAACAAGTTGGAGGATGCCGTTTTTGTCTCTCAGCTAGAAACCTGCCCTTTCCAATGAACATTTTATGAAGAGGGCTCCTTCACTTACCTCCCTCGACTGTGCTAAACAGCCATTAAAACATGTGAAGAACTCAACTCATGGTGTGTGCACCTGGCCTCTTCGTGCGCCCTCTGAAGTACGTCACGTGCGTGATGCATTTATAAAGTGGAAAAATCAGGCTTATGCACATCAGCAGCTTATAGCCGTTGCTTTCCTCCCCCGACATGGATAGAAATTCTGGAGTTTTGCAAGATTTGGCAGGCTGAGATTGCAGTTCAGCTTTCCTTTTTCATGGTGGTTAAATTGCGTTGATGAGTTCTTGGGGTTAGAATGACAATGGAAGACTCAATTTTGGCAATGTATTTTCAGATAATACAATAATGCTCTTGGTTTAGCAAAAATAAAGAAGAGGGTTTTTATTAGTTAAGGAATAAATGACAGTGTGTGCTAGGCAGCATTCCTACCTTGGATCATGTGTGAAAAATTCTTCTAAGTAACAGGCACTAATTTGTGTACTGGGAAAGCCCACTGATATTGAGTCCCCTGTTTCGAGCAAGTCAGCACTTGCATGACTAATGAAATTGCTTAATTGATAGCATTTGCACTTTCCTCAATGATATTCTCGACTTCGACCAGGATATAAAAATAGTCCCAGTCTTCACTCTTAATGTCATTAGTTCATGGAAATGCAACCAAAGAAATGGAAAACAAAATTTTATCATGTTTTACAACATGGCTCCCCTGGGCCCCCGAGCCTAATTTGTTCTTAATAATTTTCAAAAGAGACTGTGCCTTGTTGCTCCCAGCAGTCTCTGGACTCTCTGAAAGCAAACTGCAGCCTGGCACAGGAGCTCTGCCAATTTCTAGGCTGTGGAAGGTTCTGGAAAAAGAAGATTAGTCTCCTCTGCAGTTGGAATGATTTAAGTTTTCAGTATGTTGTGTGCATGTGTGTATATGGTGTTCGTTTAACACAGACATATGTAGCTTCAAGCTCCCTTGGTTTCGTCTGAGTTGGTTGTGTCTTGAATGCAGAGTCTAACCAACAAGAGGCCATGTCTGTGGAGACGCTGAACATCCTGCTCGAGTTCCAGCTCTTGTTCCAGGCCTCAGGGGACGCAGACAGACTCGTTTTCCAGCCTGCCCTGCAGCTTCACAGCCCTCGCAGACTGACACATCTGCCTTTCTGTGTGTGTGAAGTCTTGCCTCCAGCCTCTCACAGTGTGGGGGGAGAGCAGGAAGAAGTAGGAGTGAGGAAATGAATTATTCAGCCCTTGCTAAATGCCAGGCTCCGCACTGGGTGCCTCATGTCCGTCTCACTGAGAAGCAAGCCATTGATCATGAGGCATGAGGCGTCCTAGACCTTCAGACCCAGACCTTGGAGCCAGACCACTGAAATTTCAATTATAAATTGTGCCACAGTTTCCCCACTTATTAAAGTGTGCCTGTTAGCAGAACCAGCTGCTATTGTTTATTGTTGGGTTAAATAAATTGCATTCAGAATTGTAGGGAGGCTAGGAGAGAGCCTGTAAAATGGAGGGTTGGTTAATAAAAAGCACTGGAAACAGAAGGGAATTCGCTTCCTCAGTTCAAGTGGTATGGAGAACAGCTGGGACAGAATTTGAACGTTGAGCTTAAAAGAGAAGCCCCCATGGCTGCACTTCTTTTTCTTTCTTTCTAACTGGATTTCATTTAGTGTCTTCTATGTGTGGTGTTACCAAAGAGTAAACCAGTGTGTCAGAAGTGAGGATGATAGCCATTTTAGATGTCACGCCATACTCTCCTTGCTCAGCAAATGGTCCAAGCTGGGACTGAGTGGGTGGTGAGGTGGCTGGATGAAACCGGGTCTCTCTCCTTTTGTGGAAACATCACAGAGTTCATGATTCAGGTCTTACAACGATAAGACTGTGCATGCAGGCTAGGCATTGGCCTGGCCATCTTCATCGTGAATTTTTAAAGGGTTGAATAAATGATCTTTTGTTCCTCTATACAGTAGTTGTTATTTAACTTTTTTATGTTGCTCTGTAGCTCATTAAGGATAGAAACCCTTGGGGTTCAGAATCTATACCATCTCTAAGTCTGTTATGCTGACTCCAGGCGTTAGACTCACTGCCCAGTATGGGGTTCAGTGTATAGGTGTTGAAACTGAGGGAAGACAGTGACAGATTTAATTTTTTTTTCCTTGTCTCTAGACATGAAATGTTCTGGGTTGTCTTTTCTGGTGGTAGGGGCAGGAGTGTGTGGTTGGGTGTGGGGATCTTTTTTCTGCCTTGCTCATCTGACATGTTCTACTGACTTTTCTCTCCTAAGTGTGCACACTGCCTCCTAGTTCCTCCCAGTTTCATGGCGTTGGCTTGTACCTAAGTGTCTGCTGCCAAACTCCATCTCTTAAGAAGTGCTTCTGCCGCTGTCGAACATGTTTGCAAAGTCCTTAGGTGTGAGAGGCATTGCATTTAGTCTCCAGTAAGGAAAATACAGAGAGGGTCCTATTACTTCAGACTCAGCCCCACCCAATGTACCTACATGTATCCAGTTGATTTTGGATGAAGCTTTTCAATAATATTAAGATTTGTATAAACTACAGCAGGCTCTTTGACTAAGGATGCAGGGTCTTTAGGGCAAGACAACACTATTAATAGAATGTGGATGTGTGTGGTTTATTTGTTTTCAGAATGGAAATATTTCCTTGGGGTTTTGGCTTGTTCTTTGATATGTTGAAAGATGAGAAAACATCACTTTGGAAACTCAGCACTTATACCATATTAGGAAATTTACAGTGCCTCAGATTTCACATTTAATGTTTTAATTGCCTGGTTTGGGTAATAGAAAAAAAATGTCAAGCTTTTCTCTTTTATTTGAAGTTACCACCACTTATTTTCCCCTTTGCAGTTGTGGGCTGTTGCCAGCTTCAACTTCCTGCCCTGGTCCCAGCTTGGACTGTTTGCTGAGCGAGGAGAGTGTCACGTGACATCTGCAATGAGTCTCATACTGACTTCTGACACACTAGTTTACGCTTTGGTGATACCACACATGCAGTTGTTTCCTGTGGCGCTCGTAAATATCCTGGACTCGCATCTGACACTGAGCCGTGCATCTGAAACCTTGAAGTTGCCTTTGAACTGAGGATGCTGTGCTGCAAGCAGAATAAAGCAGCAGAGAAATCAAAGCCGACGCTGCCATCTTGGACTGAAGGCGGTGTTTCAGAGGCAAGTCTGTGCACTGTCAAAGAAAGCAGCCAGATGCAGCTAGCTGGAGGCACAAACCACATGGAGCCTGGGGTCAGGCATGGGGAGGAAGAATGGTACTGTATGGTCTATGGTTGTCCAGAGCCTGTGGTTTAGACTCCTTTGAAAGACTGAGACTCAAAATAGGGTTGAAACTTACTCTTTTCATAACTGCTTCCTCTGGAGAAAACAACGAGGAAAGACTTCCTGAAAGTCTTGTGTGGAAGGAACATTCTTTCATAGTTGAATGAGCCATGCACACATATATGGGATGGTGAGAAATAAACTCAGGGCGTACTGTAGGAAGGTTCTCTGTCCCTGAGCCACATCTTCCATCCCCTCTACATGGATTTTAGTATCACACCAAGTTTCAGGATATACAGGGAAGATGTGCTCTTACGGGAAATTAAAGGTTCCATCCCTGGACAGCTGAGAACACGGAGTGCTTTCATATTCCACGAATGGCTATCTCTGAAAATTATTTTTGCTTGTCAACTAAAATCATTATTCTCTGTCTTTCTCTGTCTGTCTGTCTACCTCTCTCTGTGTATGTGTGTGCGTTACTTTTCATCTTGCTCTCTAAAACCTTGCACGAGGCAGCTAAGGGAGGGAGAGGTTTCTTTTGGCTCATAGTTGGAAGGGTTGATGAATGAGGCAAGTGCTCTCATTGCATCTGCAGTTAGAGTCAGTGAGTGATGGGTGTTTGTTCTTAGCTCACTTTCTCCTTTTTATTCAGTTTGGTACCCAGCCCATGGAATGGTGCCACCCACATTTAGCATGGGTGCTCCCTCCTCAGTTAAACTCGTCTGAAGATGCTCTTAGTTGGTCCAGATATCATCCAGTTGGCAATGAGATCAACTGTCAAAATAGAAGAAATTATTATTATTATTATTATTATTATTATTATTATTATTTTAGAGGAGACAAGATCTTGATATATTCCTAGTCTGGCCATGAATGCCTGTGCTCAGCTGATCTCCAGCCTCAGCCTCTAGATAGATGAGGCAGCAGGTTTAAGTCACACCTGCCAATCGGATGTAAGTTTTTGCTACATGACAGTTTATGCTAACTATAGGAAACTTAAAATGTGTAAAGAAACAAAAGAAACTGTAGTCATAAAATCTAGAGAGAATTTTGGTGTCTTTTCTCTTAGTACTTATTTCTAAGAGAGAGGGATGAGTGTACACTGTATATGTATACACTCATACACGCGCACACATGCACACACACACACACACACACACACCACACACACTTACTTCTGGTCTCTCCTAAACAATATAACAAACATTAAATTTAGTGTAGCTCAGTGTAGAGTGTGTGTGTGAGAGAGAGCATGCACACACACATGCTTAGTATATGTGAGACTATGGGTTTTATTCCCAGCTCCAGAAAATGAGGAGAAAATCAGCATTATGTCTAGTGGTTGTATTATGATTCTTGATATGTCTGTGTTACAATTCATATTACCATTTCCAGATGGGCTTGAGGCTTTGTTTATGGTGGTGTGGCGATGTTAGTATCAGTTTAATATGTTACAGTTAAGTCATGCTGTTTGGGCAGGAATATGTTTTCTGACTTCCTAACTATTTTACCAAGTTATGTTTCTATTTTGAAAACTATTCTGTCTCTTTAAAGGCCCCTGAATACCTCAGAATGTTGCTTCCCAGGAAAGCGGTACTCTTTCAACACTAGTATTTCGGATAGCCATCTTGAAATCCTGACCCTCCTTTGGGGGCTTCCCTAGGGCTGTGGAGATGGCTCAATGAGTAAAAGCAATTGCTGTGGAAACATGAGGGTCTGTCTTCAAATGCTCAGAACCCAGATAAATGCAAGCCCCATTCTGCAAGTGTCTGTATTCTCCACATTCCTACCAGGAACTCTCAGGCCAGTTAGCCTGGTGTATACAGTGGCTGGAGGGAGAGAGAGAGAAATAGAGAAAGAGAGCTACAGAGACAGAGTCTCTCTTAAGGTGGAAGGCAAGGATTGACGTTCAAGGTTGTCCTTTGACTTCCATGGGTGAGTACACATTTATACTCTACACATTGCATACATTATATACATTTATAAGTGAAACATACAGAGGTGCACATGTCTGCCTCTAATTTAACAGGAAAAATACTTTCCTATTACTTTAAGTTTTGTTTCTTTGTAATTCTTTTCATTTGTTTGGAACTTATATTCTTATGTCTCATTGGTCACTTGGCTATTATATTGGATACTGTAGCTTTTTTAAAGTGCTTTTTAAATGTTTTTCTGTTGGGGCGTAAGGATGACTTCAGTGATTTGATTTGTGTGACTTTTTATTTGTTTTAACTCCTTGTTTTGTGGGCATTTAAGTGTTAAGTGTCTATTATTAAATCACTTGTAACCTCAGTTTTCTTACCTTCTCTATTTTCCCTCTGCTAACACAGCCTTCAAAGTTTCCTTTCCTTCCCTGTGCGTTCATATCTTTTGCCAGATTTACAGTTTTCCCAGCTTACCTTTCCAAATTCATGGCTGGTACCATCAGAACTGGTCATCCTCACTGGCTCTTCTCTGTTCTTGTTATGGACCTGGCAAACGGCTTCCAGGTCTGTGTGTATTCCTCTTTCACGTGAGAGCCCTCTGAGCCCATCTTTCATTGTATGTGCAGAACTGGTTGAGATACAGTGTTGCAATGTCCCTCATTGTTACAGCCTGGAGCACTCCAATTGCAGGGAGAACTGGGCCCTCTGTAGCACGCTATCTCCTTACCTCTCTGGTGTTAATTTTTTATGTTGTATTCTTCTTCTTTTTCTTTCACCATTCTCTAAGCTGGCATGAGGATCATTTGGAGTGCTCCTGCTGGGAGCCACCTTCCATACCACCCCATGTCAATACATATGATATGAGTCCTCTTTACAGGGTCATATGTTCATCTGTCACAGAGTATTGAAGCCAAAGCCATTTCTGTTGGTGTTTTAATGAGAGTATCAACCTCAACGGAGAAAAATTTACTTTTGTTCACAGTTGGAGAGATCTTGAACTGTGGTCATTTGGCCTCATCATCTTGTGGTGGCGAGTCTGGGGCAGAGGAAAGCTCTGTGCATTATGGTAGGCAAGAATCAAAGAAAGGGAGGGCACAGTGTGTGCATAGAGTGAGTGTGTATGTATGTGAATAGCACAGTGTGTGCACAGAGTGAGTGTGTATATATAGGAACAGCATGGTGTGTGCACAGAGTAGGTGTGTATGTATAGGAGCAGCGTGTGTGTACACAGAGTATGTGTGTATATATAGGAACAGCATGGTGTGTGCACAGAGTAGGTATGTATGTATAGGAACAGCATGGTGTGTGCACAGAGTAGATGTGTATGTATAGGAGCAGCGTGTATGTACACAGAGTACGTGTGTCTATATAGGAGCAGCATGGTGTGTGCACAGAGTAGGTGTGTATATATAGGAGCAGCATGGTGTGTACACAGAGTGAGTGTGTATGTATGTGAACAGCACAGTGTGTGCACAGAGTGAGTGTGTATGTATAGGAACAGAATGGTGTGTACACAGAGTAGGTGTGTATGTATAGGAACAGCATGGTGTGTACAGAGTTCAGTTGTCTGCATACTTCTGTATCACCTGAAATACTTGAATTTATTTCAACTATTCAAAAGCTGATAAGGGGTTCTCCTGCATTAAGGCAAATAAAATTCATTGAATTTGCCCGCCATGGGCAGTGCCACTGTGAACTGCAGTGGATGAAACTACACAGGGGTAGTTGGTGCAATAAACCACGGCTAGGAGTGGGTGCTTCCCAGAGTACCACAGTGTGCTGTCTGAAAGGCAGGGAGCGGCCTCTGGGTGCTGGGTCAGGACTGTGGTGAGACACATTCCGCCAGTGCATTGGGAAGGATAGGCTGCCAGTTATGGGGCTTGTCACAGTCTGCTGAAGCAGAGCATTAGCCGAGGCAACAGGGGAACTTTCATACGGCCTGTGCAGTAATGCTGTGAAGGAATTGAAACTCTTTCCAGAGGAGAGCTAAAAACAGTGCGGATAGGGGAAGTGGAATTTGCTGTCTTCCAGTTTCTAGATGCAGCCAGCTGATCTCTTTAACATCTCAGAACCTTGATCAGGTCAACACAGACTGGGTATCCGTATGAGACCAGGCAAGCCTTGATTTCATTAAAATTGCATGCTTTCCCCCCCTTTCTGCCAACTCATGGTACTTAAAAAAAAATCTCCTTTTTTTTAGACCTTTTCTCCCTAAGTTTTGAAGAATACTAGTGTCTATATACTAAAATTTAGTGTAAATTCTTAAATCCCTGAAAATACAAAACGTTCCTCACGATCCTTTCCTAGTGGTCTGAGTATTCAAATTGGAAGACACAAGGGAAGGGAAGGAAGCTTCCAGAAAATGGAATCACTTCTGTCAAGCAGGTCCTTGTTGTGTCCGAAGGGGTCAAAGTAGCCCATTATGCTGATGGACACAGCTGCATCTTTACTTTAACCGTGTTTTCTTAGCACCTTCTACATTTTTCTTTCAAGCAGCCCCCCCTTTGCAAGTCCAAATTTTCTACCAGCAAAGAGTGGTGATGGACGTGGGTGGGAGCTGACGGCCAAGTATCCAGAGTGGGAGCAGGTTGTCCAGACCCAGGCCCTCCAAGTCACCCTGAACTTGGCAGCCTCCCTCTTTGCTGCAGTCTCTCAGGTGGCCTCATTGTTTCTATTACCTTGGTAGAAAGAGTACGAGGCTGGCAGCCTCGTTGCCATGGAAACTTACATTCCACACACCTGACTCACACATCATGCTTGGCTAAATCCAGACAGAGGTCACAGACTGGCATTTGCCCTTTGGTTTCCCCCGTCTTGTGTTTTCCAGTCACTCAGTGGATAGAGAGATGGGCCGTGGGCAGCATTGGGGTAAAGCTTTGCCATGAGGGAAGGACGTTTGTGAATTTCCAGGAAAAAAAAAAAAAAAGATTGGTAGCTGTGAAGGGCAGAGCAGAAGAGCCAGGGAAGGCTGGGTAGATCCGAGCTTCTCCCGGCAGGCAGTGTCAGTCCTGGGTTTCATCTGAAAGTGATTTTCTAGGTTCCCGGGTGAGCATGGAAATGAGTCTAGCAGATTCCGGAGCTCTGGCTCCTTTGGGGGTTTTCTGTCCCATTTCACTGAGTTGCCTAATAACCTCAGCGCCAGGGCTGCTCTTCAGGATTGCACTGTGGGCTGAGGCACACATTAGCCGCAGCTGTCTATTAAGAAGCAATGATTTGATGATCTGTCTCAGACCCTGGCTTTATTTTGCTCATGTATAATATTTCCGAAGGCAGACACAATCTGTAGGACGTTCTTTTTCAGCAAAGTTAATGTGTATGAAGAAGGCTTCCGGTTTTCCTTGAATTTTTTTCCCTTTTGCTTGTATCACAGATTTAGAGAAAATGAGATGATTATTAACCTTTCCCAGGGAGAATTTCTTCTTGTTTCTTTAGGTGGCACCGGGAGTTGAAGCTTGGGCCTTTCGCACACTAGGCGACTACTCAACAACTGAACCGTATCCCAGCCCTTGGTTTTGTTTCTAGGGTTAAATTTTAAAGATGCTTTTAAAAAGAGAATAAAAGGGTATTCATGGGACATGACATCTGCCCTCAAGCACTGAGATTTCGATATCATAAATGATTTGTGGACATGCCTGGAGTGTCTCTCAGCACAACATAGCAGGAGTTTCTCGGCACACGTCCATCTCCTCTCGCTTGTTCGTTCTCCATTTTCGTCAACCTCAGTCAACAAAGCGCACTCTGGCCTTCAGCAGTAGTGCACCAAACCAGCGTCTAAAATATCTCCTCCCGGTATCCTGGAACAAATTATTTTAGCTTATTAAATTTAGTTTACTCATCAGTGTTTGTAGGAGAAGATTGCTATGAAAATAATCATAAATTTTAGCGTCATTAAGACAGTCTTGGTGCATATCCAGTATGGTTCCTGTCCTGCTAGATCACTTCAGAAACTGCATTGATCTGAAAGAATGTTCTTGCCATCTGAACAGTTCGGCTTTCCCCAGCCTTGCTCTCGTGGCCTGTGTGAAGTATAGTAGGTAGAGCCTGTGCTGAGACAACAGAGTATTTAAAACGTGGACTGGAACCACTCTTTCTCTCGTTGTTATATAGTCACTTGGTCCTTTTGGGAATCTCATTGTGGGCTCATATTGTAGAATAAGAAGGTTATACTCTTCTCAGAAGATAAATTGTTACCCCGATACTGGCTCAGAGTGGCAACAGTGGCCTTCCACCACATTTTCCGAAGTTTTGAAGGGAAGTGTGTGAATTCTGAGGACAAGCATCCAAGGCCGACTTTGCTTCTGTATCTCTCTCCTTCCTCTTTCTTTCTTGGTGCTTTTCTTCTGCCCTTCCTTCCCTTCCTCTCCCTCTCCCTCAGGTCTTCCTTCTCTTCCTCTCACAGTTTTATGGACCGTCACATTGATGACCATTAAGATGTTTGGGGACATTAAGTAGTCACACGCTTTAATGTAGCCATCATTCCTATCTTCCCCCGTAATTGCTTCATCTTTCCTATTGGAAACCGTTATACACTCACTCCCCATTCCCACTTCCCACCAGTCCCCGAGACCAACCATTCATTTTGTCTCTGTGAAACTGGCTACCATAAATATAGATGTTGTATGATGATCATGTGTATGTATATACACATATATCTTTAAATTATGTACATGTGTGTGTACCTATGTGAGTTTGTTTAGGTGTAACATATGCTGCATGAGCCCACAGAAGCCAGAAGTTGGTGTTTTATCCTGTAAGAATTACAGATAGTTTTGAGCTGCCCAGTGTGGGAGCTGAGAACTGAACCCCAGTTCTCTGCAATAACTGTGAATGCTCTGGCTGCTTACCCATCCCTCCAGCTCTTCACTCAGGTGTGTATGTGCATGTGCACATGTGTGTGGTCTTTAAAAGAAGTAACATTCCAAAGACTTTGCCTATTTTAATTCAAACTGTTTTGTTATGTTGAATTTTAGCTGTTTTAAAACTCATAATCTGAATATTGATACTTTATCAGATACACAGTTTGTGAATGTTTCTGCTTTTTCCTGGGTTACCATCTCAGGTTGTTACTATTATTGTTGGATGAAGAAAGTTTTACATTTCTTTTCATGAAGTACAATTTGGCTATATTTGTTGTCGCCTACCTATGCTTTTGGTGTCTTGTCCAAAAAGTCTTTGCCAAACATAGCATCATAAAGATCATAAAGATTTGGTTAGATTTTCTCCTAAGAGTTTTAAGTCTGTTTTAATTTGAGTTAACTTTTGTACTTGGCATTAGATAATGGTAGATAACGTTCTTTTGCATGTTCATACCCAGTTTGTACTATTTGTTGAAAACTGCACTTTCTCCATTGAAGAATTCTATGTGTCACTTCTACAAAAAAAAAATAAAATAAAAAAATAAAGAACAAAGCAAAACAAACAACAAACATTTGGTCATACCTATAAGGGGGACATTGAGTGTGAAATACGTCTCACAGGCTCAGATGATTGACACTTGGTCCTCACCTAGCAGTCCTGATGAGGAGATTGTGAAACCCAGACGAAGCAGAGTGTAATTGGAGGAAGTGGCTGTCTGGGAGCCGGCCCTGAGAGCTTTCTAGTCAGCCGTACTTCCTGTTCAGGCCCTGCTTCCTGATGGGGAATGCAAGGTGGTCATTCCAGCTCCTTCCTACTTCCGTGTCTTCTCCACTATAATGAAATAATCTTCTAGAAGCCTGAAGCAGCCCTTCTCTCCTTAAATTGTTTCTTGCCAGGCATTTGGTCACACAAGGAAAAGTAACTAATACAGGGACTTTCTTTCCTGCATCCTCATCTGGTTTTCATCCATGTTGTGCTTTGGTTGACAGAGCTTGTTCATAATTTTTTACATATGTATGCATGCATGATGAGTGTTTTTTGAACATATATGTTCACATATGTTTGTGAGTGTACTTGGCTGTAAGGCCCAAGGTTGACATTGGTTGTCTTCTTTCGTGACTTTCTACTTTATTCTTTGAGGCAAGGTATCTCAGTTAGACCCAGAGCTCAGTGATCAACTGCTCTAGCTAGCCAACTCGTCTCAGATAGTCCTTGTTTCTGCCTTCAGAGGGCTGGAATTATAGGCGCTCTGCTATGTCCTTCCAGTTTCTTACATGGTATTTTAGTCAATGTTCTATTGCTGTGAAGAGACTCCCTGATGATGGTAACTCTGATAAAAGAAGGCATTTAATTGGGACTAGCTTACAGTTTCAGAGGTTTAGTCTTGACAGGGAACCTGGCAGTACACTGGAAGATATGGTTTTGGAGAAGGCGCTGAGGCTTTTTCATCTGGGTCAAAAAAGCAGTAGGGAGGAGCCTACCATGGGCTTTTGAAACCTCAAAGCCCACCCCCAGTGACACACTTCCTCCAACAAGAATACTCCTTCTAATCCTTCAAACAGTGCCACTCCTTAAGCATTCATATAGATGAGTTTATGAGGCTCATCCTTATTCAAACCGCTCCACATGGGCCCTAAGGATCCAGGTTCTTCATGTCATCATGGTGAGGTAGCTGGCACTCTACCCCCTGAACCACTCACCAGCCCAAGTTATAGGGATCTGACTTCATCTAGCTTTGTTCCTTCTCAAGACTGTTTTGACTCCTTTCTTGTTCTTTATAATTCCACGTGAATATTAGACTGCTTTTTACTATTCCTTAAAAAAAATTCATTTGGATTTTGACATAGATTTAATTAAATCCATATAATGTCATGTGTATAATTGACATCTCTGCATGATTAATCATTCTAATCCATGAACATGTAATATAATTTCAATAATGTTTTAAATATCTTTGATCAATGTTTATACAAATCTTCACCTTAATAATCAGTAAGTGTTTCATTATTTTTATGCTACTGTAAGTAGAACCATTTTTGTAATTTCTTTTAGAAAGTGTTCGTTGCTTCTGTAGAGAAATGCAGAAATGATTGTTGCATAGAGTGAAGATCTGAAGCTCACCTACCTGCTTTGCTGGCCTCCTTGCTTCGCTGGCAGGCTTGGCTGGCGGGCTCCCAGGGGATGCCTGCTGGATTTGGGGCTGGTGGAAAGGCTGTTTGGAGGGGAAGGCAGGGAGGAAGTGGAGGCTCCAGTAGGTGGTCTGCTAAGGAGCTGGGGATGAGGCTGGGGGATTGGACTTAGAAAGAAGGGGGAGATGAAGATCTGTAGTTATGCTCCATGTTTCTCTGGCTGGAGTGCCCCTTTTATTTCTTTTCTGTTCAAGCATCCCCAGCACCGTGTAGAAGAAAGCGTACCAAGCAGTCGTAGTTTTCCTTCTTGACTTCTTGCTGATCTGAGAGTTTCTGTTGTTTCGTTGTTTGGTTTTGAAATAGGGTCTCACTATGTTTCTCAGTCTAGACCCATACTTGGTGTGTATGGCAGGCTGGCCGTGAACTCAGACTCTTCCGGCACGTCCTCCAGAGTGGTGTGGTGGGCTCATAGGCCTGCAGCACCATGCTTAGCTTCTTACTGATCTGAAAAGAAGATTTTTCAGTCTTTTCCCATTGATTGTGATGTTCCTCATAGGGTTTTTGTTTTCATATATAGTTTTAATTATGATGAGGTGATTCCCTTTGCTTCTTAGTTTATTGAGTGTTTTCATCAAGAAAGGCATTAGATTTTTTTGGGGGGGGGTCTTTTTTCTTTTTCTTTTCTTTTTTAAACAATTTTTTTTTTGAGACAGAGTCTCACTCTATAACTCAGGCTGGCTTTAAAAATCATGCATTTCTCTTTCCTTGGTCTGTAGTACTTGTGGGAATCATGTACTTTTTTCCTGTTAATATCATCTATTATCCTGATTGGTCTGAGTGTCATGAACCCTCTGACTTTCACTTTACTATGCTGCTGAACTGGATTTGAAAATATTTCACTGGAAATTTTTGCTTTGTATCAATGTTCCTGAGAGACATTGAGCTATAGTTTTCTATTCTCCTATCTATATTTCTGTCGTATTTCTATATACAGCCAGTCTGTCTGGCTTTGATATCAGGGTACTACTTAGACACTGAGTTAAGAAAGTGCTTCATCTCTCTTCTTTAAGTTTCTGGAAAAGTCTATAAAAGGTTGGTTGATTGATTTTGAGATGCCAGTGGAAGCTTATTTATTAAAAATAATTCTAATGAATGTATTGAAAGCAATCAGAAAATGAGAATTTTATATTCAGAACGAGGAGAAACTTGATAGAGTGTGGGACTCCCAGATTAGTTTTTTGTAACTTACTCCCTTCCTTCCTTCCTTCCTTCCTTCCTTCCTTCCTTCCTTCCTTCCTTCC
>LOEQ01000963.1:345581-364379 GCA_001685075.1 Bramus lutescens | reverse complement strand
CCCCGTGTGTGTAGGTCAATAATAGCCAAGAGATAGAACTGTCAGAATGTCAGAACACAGTCTCTCCCCATGGCAACCAAAACCCCCACAAAATTAAAGCCAAAAAATGGACTATATGACTGGCTTAAGAAGGATAAAAAAGTGTGGAGATATTAAGGTTCCTTTAGGTTCTGGTCTTATTTAGTCCAAGGTGTTGGGTAAAGATTCAGAGGTACTACTGAGAAGCTGAGCTGGCTACTGCTGTTGGCTTTGAAGTAAGGAAATTGGTCAGAAGTACAAGTGGGAGAGGAGTTGAGGTTTCATGAGGGAAGGTCATTATTAATGTTTCCATGGCCTTAGCAGTTTAAAAGTTGGGAGTTTAAGTATGGTTGTTGGTTGTGGGGCCAAAAAGCCCACAAACATTCAGACATGGTCACAGTTTTGTCTCTTGGTCTTTTTGTTTTAATCTGAAAATAGGCAAGGCTTCTGAATTGCACAGCCAAAGGGTCACTTCCTACCAATTTCAGTGGTAATTAGTGCTTGTTTATAAAGACGCAAGATTTAGAAAGGTCCTTGGTCCCTCCCGTATCCTGTTGATCTACAAAATGTTTGGTAGTGGTGTATGTGTGGAGCAGTTGGGACAGAGTTTCTCTGTGTAGACTTGCTGTCCTAGATCTCACACTGTAAACCAGGGTGGACCAGAACTCACAGAGATCGGCCTGCCTCTGTCTTTTGAGTTCTGGGATTAAAGGTGTGTACCACCACCACCCAGCTACAGACTGTTTTTTCCTTTGGGAGAAAAGTGTTAGAACTTTGTATTTAAAAGCCCATCTTTCAAAAATGTTCCTTGAACTTCCAAACTAAAGCATTATCATCAAATGCAAGCTGTGCTATCCTTCCTTACGCCCATAGGATGACCTATACGTATATTCTATTTTTATTGTATAGGGAGTGACACGGAAGGCTTTGCTACTTTCCTTGGGAGTTGGGACTGACTTTCTACTGATGGGTTGGTCCTTTTGATCCTAAAACAAAGAGAGATAAAACATTAACATCTCCACGATGTGCCCTGAAAAAGTATACCAAACCCTTGATGCTGCAGACTGCGCCTGAAGTCTAGTGCATGATAGTTAAGCACTGAGACACATTCTTAGCCTGTCCACACTAGTTCTTCTTCCTAACAGTTTCTTCTACAGATCTAAAAGAGACCCTAAAGCCAGTTTTACTACAGTGGTTTAGCTTATAAAGAATTGAGATGCTAAATTATCCTAATACCAACATTCAGGCACCTTTCTGTTCTTTATAGACATGGAAGAATTGAGGGATGATAAGAATCATAAGACTGTTTCTGAACTGAGTGTATAGGGTGTAGGACTTTTTGGCATCAGGGATGTTGGATTTGAATCTAGTTTCTTTTGTTATGTAGTACACACTGGGGAATGTTTGAAACTGGGTTTGTTTTCTTTCTTTGCCCTAGGGTGAAGCTCTGCCTGCCTCTTGAAGTGGTTGTATCAGATGTGTGACAGTTGTCATCCATGGTACACTTGCTATCACACGCCACTAAATAGACAGGAGGAGGAGGTACATTGGATTAGTGGCCCAAGTAAATATTTGACATCATTCACTCCTAAATTATTGAGAGCAGGCTGGAAACCCACAATCTTTGTTGTCTGACCTCCATCAACTATAATTGCCTCAAGGCCCCAAAATTGCTATTGGTAAAACAAAAATCAATAAAAGAAAAATCCATAACCGTATCCTTTTTGCTCAGCCTTTTTTCATTCATAGTGGTCAGTTGGGGAATATTAACCTCACTTTGACCTGGAAATCTCATCCAGTGAGGGATTTGGTTTATCTTTATCCTTTCTGGGAATTTTACATTCCCAGCTTCCATCCTGAGAAACTGTGGGAGCTCCGAGCTTCTTTCTTCCGGCTATTAGCCTTCCTAACAGTCACACAATAGAAAACAAAATGGGAAATCTGGAGGAAGAAATGGAAGAGGGACAATCTCCTTTAACACAGAGAGCTAAGCGCCTTTGCAAAGCTCTGTTTACAGCTTCTGCCCTTTCCCGCTTGTGTCTGGAATTCAGGGAAGGACAGTCCTTCAGTTATTTCTCCTTAGTCTACAAGTTATATTGCCTATCATTTGGGGTTTTTATGTGTTGCTTTTTGTTTCTGTGGTTGTTTTTTTTTTCCAATCTCTTTATTTAAGAGTGAGCTGAGCATCCCATGTTCTATTGGTTGCTCTTTGCTCAAACCAGCACTGGAAGTCACTTTCAGCCACTCCAGTGGTGTCATCGTCTTGGCTCCTCCCAACAGCGTACTCTAATAAGTAGCTAATGCCTCCTCTCTCATAAACCTTTTTTATGTTCTTGCCCTGAACACCACATCTGCTGTATGAAGATCCTTGATAAATTCTGAAGACACCTTACTAATATCTGGCCAGGAAGGATGGAATTCAAGATTTGTGCCAAAGTGGTAGACAATGTATAAAAGTCCATTTGAAAACCAGGAATAGTGATAGCGCACCTTTAATCCCAGCTGTGAGAGACTAATGCAGGAGGATTTGGAGTTCAATGACAACCTGGACTATATGGTGAGACAATGCCATGAAACCAGAACAATCATTGTTCCAATGGCATCATGGATATTTTAGTTATTATAGTCACAGATTTACTCTTTACTTTCTACGTGGAGTTATAAATGTGGTAGAATAGCCTGAGGCTGGTGAACCTCACATCCTTATTCACAAGTCAGAATTTGGACTAACTCATGAAGACCATCTCTCTAGGTTATGATTCTGTGCCTAACTGTACAATACAGCAATCTATAGCTGTTTCATTAGAGATAACAATATTTGAATCTTGGGTTGCCCAGAGAATATCATGTGTTGTTCAAGACTGGCCATTTCTCTTAGCATACGGTACTGAAACACTGCTAATTTCTCACCACTGAGTAGTCTGCCCCACCCAGTGGAGGAGAGAGGTCAGGGCCAGCTGGCTCATACAATCAACTACAGATCTTCAGTGAGGGCGATTTGGTAGGAGATCTTTTCCTGGATCTTTGGGCTTATGTAACTGCAAGATCAACTTTGTTCACAATCATATTGCTTTAAAATGATGTTTTGGAAGTTTTGGAAATGGAATCATCTGATCAGAATGTTCTAGGTTTTCTGTAATGGAGAGTTTTAATTATTGTCTTTCCAAAGTCTGTCTTCCAAATAATAAGTGTTAACAGGAACTTTTGGGGGAGCTTATGAAATCTTTTGGGTAGAATGTAGAAAGAATACCCAGGTGCTTTGAAAGACAACCACAACTATAGTGGGAAGGTAGAAGTGTTCCCTTAGACAGACTTAAGTGAAGGCCTATTCCGCAGACAAGTGAACAGTGATCCAGACTCTTTGTCCTTCTTTTATGATAAACATTTGCAGGCCAATAGTTGGTTCTGATGAACCTTCCGGGGAGCCATTAAATGCACAAGCTTTTCCTTGGTAGGGAACCAGCTGAATCAAACTGTTTATACCCATGTGTACATTTCCAATACAAACAGAAATTCTGGAGTCAGTCCTTTTGATGCTAGCTTACATATAGCATCACATGAAAGGCTTCTCTCTTTATTTCATGTCATCCGGATCCTTAGGCATTCATATTTCCTGGTGACGGTGAATGATCACGGTTGTTCTTTTTCTCTGCAAATTGACATAAGCCACAGTTACTATATTTTATACTGGTCAAAGGATAGCACCAATAGTAATGGCATGGCTAGAGCTCACATATAGGGAGTGGTATTTACAAGTTATTTCAACTTTCAGCCACAAGCCCCGCCTCTCCCCACCCCACCCCATGTGTTGTTGACTACAGGGTAAACTTGGGTGTCGTTCTCTGCATGCTCTCTGCCTTTTGTACTTGTTTACATTTTTTGAGAGATACACTTTCCCTGGTCTGTAATTCACCAAGTAGGCTAGGCTGGCAGGCTGGTGCTGGCATCTCTCTTCTCTGATTTTCCTGTCTATCAAAAAGTGAGGAACAACCCAAACCCTTTATGCCACTATGATGGGACCCAGAAACCATGAACTCAAACTGTGAGACAAAATAAAGCCTTTGTACTTTAAATTTCTCTCAGGTATTTTGAACATAGTCATTCAGAACAACGCACTCTATTGTATTCTTGGGCTTAGTCCTTGGGCTTAGTCCTCCGGACATATCTAAGAGGAGAGTCATTCTCAAATTCTATATACTGTTTCCATAGTGAAAAAACAAGCACCATGCTGTGCCTTTATTTCTCTTTATATGCTAATTCAAACATATGGGTAGAGAGGAGCCCTCCTCCTTGCAGCTGACTTAACACTGAGTGTCCCAGTGTGTTTTATCTGTATAGTTTTGCGGTTAGCCTGATCTCTCTTGGCCTCATGCACTTATTGCAACAGATACTCTTGGTTTCTGGAAACAGGGAACTTGTCCACTGGGAATGTTTGATACACACTTTTTTCCCCTAGAAATAAAACATTGTTTTGGTTTCTTTCATATCTTTTTCTCTCAGCAGGGAATGAAATAACAGAAGACTCCTGGAAACCTGAAATACATTACAACTAACTAAGATTTTGGTAGGAGTTGAGAAGAATTCACATTTAGAGATAACATGGTTTGTCTGTGTATTAGATATTCTCATATGTAGAAGGCTTATCAGAAGTATAGGCTGCAATGGTGATCATGGTGTGAACACTTCTATTGGACAAATATGGAAGTAGCTGGAATGGCAGGTTGACTAGCTCAAAGCCTATGCTAATAAGTACCATGTTATGCTCCTGGTGCGTGTGCTCCAGTGCATTGCCTGGATGTATAATTGCAAGGCATAGTAGAGCTAGTGGAAACTTAGAGAATGTCATTCCCATTGGGAAGCCCATCTGTGATTTCCTGTCTTACAGGTATATAGATAGAAAAGTCACTTCAGTGATGGATCCCCAGTGACTCTGAACATTGTGATAGTGTAAATGTGATGCATATTTTCTAGAAACTGTGCTTTACATTTTGCTTTTTGTTCCAAGTTAGCAATATATGGAGTAATATTCTGGTGATGTGCTGCCCAGCCAGTTGTGTCAGAACTGACAGTCAGCCATGCAATTGTGAAGGGAAACAATTAATCCATATGTTGGGTATATTAGCTACATTATCATCTAAGTGTCCTTTTTGTTTCAGTGAGTTTGTGGGAAAGTGACCCCAAAGAACATCTATATTCTAAGGTCATGTTTTAATTTCACATTTATTTATTTATTTATTTATTTATTTATTTATTTATTTATTCATTCATTTATTCATTCATTCATCCATTTATTTATTTATTCATTCATCCATCTATCTATTTATTTATTTATTTATTTATTTATTTATTTATTTATTTGTGTGTGTGTGTGTGTATGTCTGTTCAATTATGTGAGTACAGGTGCCCTGCAGGTGACGTTTTCCTGTCCTGACTGCCTGCTCCCAAATAACCTGTAGCTGCTTCCCAAATTGCCACACAAAGACTGAATATTAATTGCAAATGCTCAGCCCATAGCTTAGGCTTATTACTAACTAGCTCTTACGACTTAACCCATTTGTATTAATCTACATCCTACCATATGGCTCGTGGTTTTACCTATTTTCTAGCATGTCCTGTTCCTTCTGCAACCCTAGGCATCTCTCCTGACTCTGCCCTACTTCCTTCCAGAGTCCTCTAGGTCTGGCTGTCCTGCCTATACTTCCTGCCTGGTAATTGGCCTGTCAGCTTTTTATCAACCAATGAGAGTAATACATATTTACAGTGTACACAAGGATTATTCCATAGTAGTGCACACATACCACAAAACATATGTGAAGACCAGAGAATATCCTAGAAGTAGATCCACTTTGAGTCATGTTTTTATACTTGTCCTTGATTCTCCATTACATTGGGCCAACAGACCATGGACTTCTGGAGGTTTTCCTGTTCTTTGATCTCATCCCAAGAGTTCTGGGATTGCAGGCTGGCACTACCATATCTAGCTTTACATAGATTCTGGGGATTCAAACTCAGGTGGCCAGGCTTGAGTGGTAATGTTTTACCCACTGAGCCATCTGCCAACTTGGGTCATATTTTTATTGTAAATGGAGACTGTGCTTTCTTTTCCCGACTGCCTAGACCCAAATAATCACAGAGAAACTATATTAATTACAGCACTACTTGGCCAACAGCTCAGGCATATTCCTAGATAGCTCTTATATCTTAAATTAACCCATTTCTATTACTTTATATTTTACTTTACAAGGCTTGTGATTTACCAGTAAGGTTCTGGTGTCGTTCTCCTTCAGCAGCTACATGGCATCTGCCTGACTCTGCCTTCTTTCCTCCTTTATCTCTGCTTAGATTTCATGCCATGCTATATTCTGCCTGCAGTGACTTCTGGCATAAACAAGCTGAGAAGGAAGCATTTCTCTTCTGCAAGATTGCCTTACTTGGTAGCTGAAAGTACATGTAGAGATTATTGATGTGATGGTATTTCCTGTCACCTCCAGGTACACTGTATGTACTTCTGCCTGGAAACTTCATATACACTGCTTAATAAAGCAGGTATCCTGGTGGCTCCATTCATGAGGAGAACCAGGTATAACTGAATACGTTACTTACCAATGTTATAAATCTAGTGTGGTTTGAAGTCCAGAACCTTTGACTTCATTGCCACTTTGAAAGTTAATAGCCTATGGCTCCTTGAGAACTTTGATTTCAGGTGATTTAGGAAATATTTTCATGAGTGCGTATCTATTTAAAAGCTTACAGTTTTCATCAATTATAAATAGTACACATTGTTTTTAGGACTGCAGCTGTAAAATACAACTGGGGGCATAGTGAGAGGATGGGAGAGAATTTTAGTGGCTTGGTCATTGGACATGGTCTGTTGAAGCCCTCCCCGTGTCCTTTAAGGCATCCCACATTTCATCTGGGTGTAGTAACCCTGAATGTGCAGAGAAAGGGGAGGAATTTTGTGTCTGGTTACAGAGGTGTCACAGTGTCCTTTCAGCTAAAACCACCCATGTTGTAAAGCAAATCTTGGGAAAGATGGGAGAGCTGAGTTAAAGGAAATATCAAGTCATTAGATTACAAAGGCAAAGTTTCATGCATATAATTTATTATGGTCTTGGTCCCTGTGTTAATTTACATGACAATGTTTGTTTTTTTCTGATTAGAAGTAGAAACTTTTTTATGTAATACTTAAAAATTATTCTGTCTTTAGGGTTATGATTGGAGGGATAAATATATAAATGAGATTCTTTTCATTTAAACCATTTTCTTTGGAACAAATTTTTTTTCTGGTTTGTTTTCTTGCACTTGTTTAGCAGACACTTACTGAGGAACTATCAGCCAGACCTCAAGACATTTGGGTTCTGGTTAAAGAAAGAATCTTCCTCTGCTGGTCACTGTACAGTCTAAACAGCACCATTTAATAATGGTGGTTATGATCAGTATTTGACCTTAATGTTCATGTAAAAGAAGAGGAAGGTTGGATAGATGCGGGTGAATAAGAGATCCCCGAGACACAGCAAGTCAGGAGTATTTAAAAGACAGGAAGGTGATCATATCTCATAGCTAGCAAAACAGCATGATCGACAACTCTGTTTGACTTGCAGGAGATGCTTGTGACACTCGGGGTCCCTGCATGCCTTGTCCAAGTGTCACCTGGGATACTGGGAGGTGGTGGGTGTTGTTCTTCTTTACTCCATCATTGCTGTGTTTCCTCCTTCTTTGTTATTCTTGCTCCTCATCTTCCTCCATTCCTCTTTCTCCTTCTTCTTCCATGTTTTATGTTTGGCTTGATATAGTTGAATTTGTTCTAGCTATATTCCCAATGAAGGAACAGGCATAAACAAAACCACCTTCAGTGACGCAGTATATTATGCTTTTCCACACTGTTTTCTGATGTCCTTTCTTGTTCTTTCCCAAGAAATTCTATACCCACACTGTTGCATTCAAACATTTCTTATTGTTGCCTAAGGGCCCATCAATCACTGTGTCTCTCAAAATTTTTCGGTGAGCTATCCTCTGAAAACATGGCAGCCCATTGTGAAGATTTTTTTTTTTGGCTTAGTACCTGAAATGTACTAATTTGGGAATTTTACTGGGACAGTAAAATATTCATATTTAAGTAACTTGTAACTCTCAGAGTTTTCTAGCACTTCCTGTGGCATGATGTTTAATAGTTAGTGCCTGTAAGAAACTTGGCAGATGGCTCTGTATGAAGGACATGGTATATGTTTTAATTTATTGCTTCTTCAATTATGTTGCATAATTGAATTCTATTGAATTTTCCATGATCTTGAGGGAAATGATTTTCCCTTTGTTCATCATAGATAGCATCAACTGCAGTGAGGCCCATAACTGACAAGGCTTAATTGGATAGAATTTACTTACCTGTTCATGTATGTTTGGATGTGTGTGGTGTGTCTGTATATATGAGTGTATGTGTACGGTGCATCAGAATGTGAGAGCACATCTACCTTTGTATTCACAGAGGCCAGAGGAAGATGGCAGATGTCCTGCTCCATTATTTTCGGCTTTCACTGAACATGGAGCTAGCAGTCAGCAAGCCATAGTGATCCTCCTGTTTCTACTCCATATAGCTCAGGGTTACAGGTGTGTGTATATGTGTGTGTGTGTGTCCATGTCTATGTTCCTTGTCTAATTTTTTTATAAAGGTGCTGGGGATTTGAACTCAGGTCTTTGTGTTTGTATAGCAAGTATTCTTAATTCTTCAACACTAAACCATCTTCCCCACCTCAGACTTATTTATATCTTTAAGATATTCACAAATTTAGTGCACAAATATTTTCTGAGAAAAAATTAATTAGGTAAAATGTCCTGGTATTGGCTATTATAATCAAGGTATTTGTTTGTTTGTTTATTTTTAATTTGTGTGTGTTGTATATGCGTGTGTTTCTCTCTGTGTCTGTGTTTGTGCATGTGGATGCAGATGCCCACCAAATCCAGTGGTGTCAGGTTCCCAAGGAGCTGGTGTTCCTGTCTTCTGTGCATTCTGGGAATTCAACTTGGGTCTTCTTGAAGCACACTTTACCACTGAGCCATCTCTTTCAACCTTAGTTAAGAAATTTAATTCTTTTTTTTTTTTTTTGGTTTTTCGAGACAGGGTTTCTCTGTAGCTTTTGGAACCTGTCCTGAACTTGCTCTTGTAGACCAGGCTGGCCTTGAACTCTCAGAGATCCACCTGCCTCTGCTGGGTACCACCACCGCCCAGCTAAGAAATTTAATTCTAATTACTAACTTTGCTTACCAAATTAGATAGTCATACAAACATGATTATGTAAGATAAAAGACTGGCGTGAACATTATGCAAGTATGATACCATAAATAAATACTCACAGGTATGGTTGAACACACTGTTCACAGGGTTCCAATTCTAGATGACGATTTAGCGGTATTATGATTAACTTCATATTTATCCCAAGGTTATTCACCTGAGGAGAAAACACATTATTCTTGGCATACAGGAAGAGCCCACATTTGGTTCTATAATTCATTCGGTGATTTAAACTTTTATAATTTATTCACTAAATCTAAGAAGCAATGTTGTCTTATATAATGAGTGAATTTGGTGCCATGAGCAGAATCGGCACTCGAAGGATCCGTCATTATACAAAATGAACAGTAGGGGTGTGACTGTGGGTTTGGTGAGCCTTTTTTCCCTCTGCCTGCCTATTGTCTTTTTAGTCTCATTCATACTTCCTTCTTCCTCTAACCGTCTTTGATCTAAAGGAGAGCACTTTCAGGGAAGGAGTCTCCGGGGCTTTTAATATATTACATTTGGGATAAGAATTCTCCTCTGTATAGCATTGCTGATGACTTTAGTAGCTTCTAGATTTCTGCCCAGACCTGCAGAGAGCCTCTGTGCCCTTCCCCAGACATTGTTGATCTCTGTGTGTTTCCTTTTGGGGATTGCACCAGGCAGGATTTGAGTATTTTAATGCATTCCTGTGGGCACAAATATATTGGCTTGAAGAAGTTCCCTTGATTTACCCAGTTTTAATAAAAATGATGCTGTTCTCTCGCTCCTAGTTTGGCACCATTTAGAGAGCAGGAATCACCAGCCCTTTGTGGTATTCTCCTCATCAGACAGCTAAGTCACTCTCTCGATTCTGGCTTATGGGAGCAGCTTTGGGAACTCTGGAGAGTAGGGAGGTAGTTACAGCACCCCTCTTTAAACTGCATTTCAACAATTTTGTAACCTAAGTTGCCAAGTTCACAGTTTATGTTCCAGTCATCCCAGGAGGAGTATTTAGAATAAAAGTGCTTGTTCAAAGCCTTGTGAGATTCCTTCTACTCTAAGGACACATCCAGCCTATCCCTGATATACTCTGCCCGCTCTCAGAATCCGAATACCATTAGCCTTGCACACACAGTGAACGGAGCCCTTTGCACTTTGTGGATGATGTGGAGTAGAAATCCTCCATAGATCAGCAGCTGCATGGAACCTGAGCTGGACTTCACAACTGTTTCTTCTGTCGGGGCAGGACATATTCTGTGCGTGCTGAGGAGTGACATCTCTATCCTGGTCGAGACAGCACCGTCTTTCATCTTTCTTCTCTCTGTCCCAGAAGCTCTTGAGCCCAACTGTGACTACACAGAGAGAAATCTGGAGAAACCTAATAGCTCGCACACGGAGCCTTTCCTCTAAACTGCCGTGTGTGCACATGCACACACGCACACACGCACACACACACATGCAGAGCACAGGAACTGAGTGAAGTCCAGGGGCAGCAGGAGGCGAGCATATGAGCAGGCACATCACTGTGCATGTGTCAGCTGCAGGAAGGGCTCTTTGGCAGCTCCATTTGTTTGGCAAGACTGGGACATGACCTGAGCCTACACTAAATTGCCTCATGGCAAATTATTTTTCACCAAGCACTGTAAATGTGATGATGACTCCGCCCTCACTGGCCCCATGCAGAGGACAGATGATACATCAAAGAGCTGCTAATTAAATCTCCAGGTGTGGTTTGGGCTTGGCTGGCTGTTTTTAGGAAGGAGTTAAACCCCCATCCTTCCTTTGCATCTCCCAGGTGAGTTTCTTTTATTTCAAGCCAGTGTAAGACTTACAGAGAGTCTTTTTAACTGGCGTCAATCGACTCTGACACAGCTTCCCTGGTGTTTGTATGTGGGGGCTGTGCTTGTGTGATGTGTTTCTATGACAGGCGGCCAGGATAAAGGTCTATCTTTCTTTACAATATAAACTCCAGAGACAGAGGCCGGCAGATCCCTGGAGCTCACCGGCCCGCCAACTGGCGAGTGAGCCAACTGGTAAGCTCCAGGCTCACTGAGAGACCCTGTCCCCAAATAAGACAAAACAGAAATGTGGAGACTGATTGAGCATGACACCTAACATTGATCTATAGCCTTCACGTGTATACGTGCACATATGTGCACACACATGTGCACACACACATACACACACTCTCTCCCCATGCACGCACATCAAACATTCTTTCACACACATATGTACACATCACTCACACATACCTCATACTTCACGCACACGTACACTTTCTTTCACACTCACACACGAACACCACACATATACACACCACACATTCTCACACATACATGCACACTTTCTCACACACACATATCACACAGAGTATGTGTGTGTATACATAAGCACACCACATACTCTTTCACATATACACACACATGCACACACATAGGCACATACCACACATTCTGTTACACACACATGCACTCTCTCTCAGACACATACCACACACTCACAAAGAGTATGTGTGTATACGTAAGCACACCACATACTCTCTCACATATACACACATATACTCACACACAAGCACATACCATGCACTCTCTTACACACACTCACACCACACACTCTTACATACACTTGCACAAACAAGTGTACATGTACACTCACTAATAAACTTCCATGTTAAAGTCTTTGGGTCCATATACTTCAAAGCTACCTTTCGGTGATTCGTTAAGATTCTGTTATTTCCTTTGTGGATAGTTTGGCAATTAAATTACCCACTGGAGCCTCATTTGGAGTTTGGTGCTCAATGGGATACTGGGTTCCAGGTGATACCATTGTATACTTCTGTCTCTTGCTGTCCTAGGCATTTATGTTAAATGTGAAGAGACAAGAGTTAATTGCAACAAGATGTTATAGTTTCAATACGAAACATGTCTCCCTTCCTCCAGCACATATGTTAAAGGTTAGCTCCTTAGATGACAACACTATTTGGAAAGGATCTGGAGACCTTGGGAGGTGGGGGGGCCTGCTGGAGGAAGGAGATCATCCGGGCAGAGTTTTTGAGGGTATCTTGTCCTTTACTGTCTCCATCTCTCTACTTCCTTTAAGTGATGCGGGTGAATAAGGTTCTTCATTATATGTTCCCGCTGCTGCAATGTTCTTGCCCAGTGTGGGACTAAGTGGGCATGGGCTAAGCCCTCTGACTCCCTGAGTCAAAATAAGAGGTTTTTTTTTTTTTCTTAATTGTGTTTGATGTTTGTTTAGTCAGGGACAAGAGAAGTACTAAGATATTCATTGGAATCTCCTTCAACTGTGTGACTGTAAAATAGTAGGGTGGGCTGAGGAGAGGGCTCAGTGGTCAAACAGCTCATCATAGAAGCATTAGGACCTGAGTTCATAGCCCCCGTAAACCATCTTTAACAAGGCCAGACATAGCAATGAATGCTTCTAATGTTGCTGCTGGAGAGGCAGAGACCATTGGAATCCAGAGACTCGCTGGCTTGTCAGTGAAGCTGAATATGTGAGTTCCAGGCTCAGTGAGAGATTCTGTCTCAAAAAGTAAGTGGAGGGCAGTAGGGAAAGACACCTAGAACCACCCTCTCACCTCTGTGCAAATTTGTTCACACAATGCACACACGCACACTCACATGTATATGCATCTACACACATGTACACATGAACCATCAGGGACTTTTTTAAAAGGGGAAATTCTGCAGCAGTTCAATCTCTGAAAAGTTTCTCAGCCTCAGCATTGTAGATATTTGGGGGTGTATTATGTATATTGGGTGTTGTAGGTAGACTTTTCTGTCCCGTTAGTTAGTTCCCAAATAACCACACAGAGACTTATTATTAATTATAAATGCTTGGTCAATAGCTCAGACTTATTACTAACTAGCTCTTACATTTTAAGTTAACCCATGTTTCTTATCTATGCTCTGCCACATGGCTTGGTACCTTCTCTCAGTACAGCAACAAGTTCATCTCTTCTCTCTGTGTCTCCTCCTGTGATTCTGAGACTCTTCCCTTCTCTTTCATGCTCTCTCTTGGTCTGCAAGTCCTGCCTAACCTCTACCTGTCTAGCTATTGTCCAGTCAACTTCTTATTGAACCAATTATGGTGACATATATTTGCTCAGTGTCAAGGAATATTCCCCATGGGGTGGTTTCCTGTGCTTTGTAAAACGTTTCACAGTACCTTGGCCTCTGAGACACCTGCCTTCAGGAGTGCCATCTGGAAAGGTCCATGAACTGATGATGCTAAGGATGAGAAGAGAGAGACAGTAAAAAAAAAGAGAGAAGGAACTTGTTTTTGTTAGTTTAATACCTGCATGGTTTCCAGGGCCTGAGGAGTTAGAATCTGCCAGGCAAATTTCCACCTATCCACCAACTTTGTTCATTACTGACTGGAATTTAAATGTCCTGCAGAATTGTACATCAGTCAGAGTCATATAGAACAAGGTTTGACTTTGATGTCACTGAGACTAAAGATTCCCCAGCTGTTTATATAACAGACAGGACTTTCTGTGAGGGGTGCACTAATGGAGGGTTATTTTCACAGTTCTGGTGTTTTAGTGGAGAAAGGTTGTTTGAAAGACAAGATTTAAATGGATCTTATTTGAAGATTTAAGTAGCAGAGTGCATGGCTGGAGTGAGGAAACACATCACACTGTAATTTAGCCCTTCTTGTGACTGAAAGGTCAGTTCCATGATTTAAACATAGGTTGCATTGAGTTCACTGTCTCTCACGGTGCTCAGAACTGTCTAGAATGTTCTATGCCTCTCGCATAGATTTGATGTCTGTCTGCCCTGCTCCTTCTCTCCTTCCAAGTTTCCTTGTGCCTCTGCTGTGGGGTGTCTGAGCTGGCAGACAAGTAGAATCCTGTCATAACTGAGACTTCACGTGAAAGGCGTTCTTGACTCTTACTTCAAAATTTCTTTTTATGCATTTGATTCTCTCCTCACATGAGCATGCACATTTGCCTGATGTGTTCTGGCTGTTGCTTTCCATCTCTTTCTCATTTTCCATTCCTCTTGCCCTTGTTTCTTCTTGGCTCCCTGGCTGTAGGAACTGTCAGGTGGCCTGGCTTACAGCATCTTTCCATTTTTGAGCTGTTACCCTGGGACTCTGGAACCTTGGGTACTCTCTCTTTAACTATGTACTCCCTCCCTCTCTCTCTGTCTGCCTGCCTCTATCTCTTTCTATCTCTCTGTCTATCTACCTATCTATCTCTGATGGTAATGATCTTCGCAACAAATGAAGGTAAACAGTAGCCACATTATTTCTATGCAGTCAACTCTATGGAACAGATTGGGCTGAGTTTTGAACAGCTGGGATTGGCAGAGTGAGTTCTGGGCTCGTCTAAAAAGAATCCCAGACTGCCGCACCATCCAATTAGAAGGGGAAAGAGAGATATGAAGGTCCCAGGGTTCGCGGTTCCTCCTCCAGCTGCTTTGTCTTTTGTGGTCTACAGTTTTGAAACAGTCACTGGTTTTGGAGGAGACAGGATCAATTGATCTCAGGATCTGTGTGTCTACCACAGACCAGACCATTCAGGAGCTGTACTGTGGTTTTATTGTTCATTTGCTTGCAGACACTAAAACATGCTCAGATAAGTGTTTTTGTTAAAAATGTGTGATGCTCACTCAATCTACTGTGACCATTTGTTATTTTATGGAGAGTTTTGATATACACAATCAATTCAACAGTGGTCTGTTAGAACTCTTGACAGTGTGACTTTTTGGGGGAGTTCAATAAATGGGAAGCAGGTGCGCTAGGGGAGATAAAAGGTGACCCAGAGAACCTAAGTCATTCTTTAAATGTGCTATATTTGCACAATCAGTAGGTTTAATGCACGTGTGTGTGCGCGCATGCACGTGTGCATGTGTGTGAATGTATGCAGTTCAATAATTTCTACATTTTAAGCTTTTTCCATTAAAGTTGATTTACTATTTTGACTTCACTCTCATTGCAGTGACCTTTTGTCCTTGTAGGCAGAGGATAAGTAACATCCACTCCATACTTGTCCTGGGTGGACAGGGCAAAGGCTTTTCATATACTATTTCATGTTGTTTTCCTAGATAGATTCCCATAGGAGACAAATGAAGGGTTTGCCATTGGGCAGAGCCAGATCTGAGGTTAGCTTTGCTGTCAGATTTCAGATGGTTTCTTCATGTGCAGTTGGAATGTACTTGTTTACTTTATGGGATACCTGGGAGGAGTAATAGTAACTGAGATTAAAACATCGAGCATTTCCAAAGCAGCAACATACTCAAGACATTTCTATGAACATTTCCTCTTAGTTTTAATTGCTGTGTTTCATAGATGAATGGATGCCAATACTTTCTTTTTCTTTTTGTAGTGCTACAGATTAAACTTGGGACTTGATACAGCCAGGCAGGCACTCTGCTGAGCTGTACCTCACCTCCATAGGCGGATTCCAGTCGTAGGCTCTACCTCTGAGCTATATCCTCACTGGTAATAGGCAGGCACTCCACAGTTGAGACACTTCTCCTAAACCCCAACTAATGGATTCAGATAGGCGGTCCTCTACTGCTGAGCAGATTATAGGCATATACTATACTACTGAGCAATGCCCATAGTTCTTCACTAGTATATTCTGAGCAAACGCTATGCCATTGATCCACATTCCTAATTTGATGTTAATCCTTTATTGTTCCACTGACTATGTAGCATTTGTGAACACATACATTGCCTAAGACAATGGCTTAACACTTGTGCATGTTGGAACATTGATGCTTCTGTCTATCCAGTAGAAACAGATGTCTTAAGTTGAGGAGAAAAACATCTTGTAGTTTCAGTCATAGTAAGTATGCTCATCATCATCATTATTATTTAACAAAATCAGAGCTTTGTAATTTGGGATCTAAACTCCTAAAACTCCAATTCTCTCCTGCCTAACCTTTAACATCCTGGTTACCCTTAAGATTGGGTTGATGGTAATTACAGACTTAAAGGTACTCATAACCTTCATGTATGGAAGTTATAGAAATGAGAACCCCAAATTATTGTTTCCTTAGCAGTAGGAGTTACATTCAGTTTTTGCTCATCTTATAAAACTGCGTGGAAGATGTCTTCTCTCTGTGCTCAGAAGCCTTTTAAATTTCAAAAGACATTGTATACACTGAATTCAACTGCCACATTTTCTGCAATATCTGACTTTTGTCATCGGTCAGAGTCTTCTAAGAGCCTCGTGGATGCTACATGAGGTGGTGACATAGAATTCCTGGGGACTATATACATGATTAAGAAATTTGGGGGCTAGGATTGTAGCTCACTCGGTAGAGTGCTTGCCTACTATGCCCAAGGTCCTTGGTTCAATCCCAGCATGTTATAAAGCAGGCATGACGGCGCATGCTTGAACATCCAACACATCAGAGTCAGGGCAAACAGGATCAGAAGCTCAAGGAAATTCTTGACTATGTAGGAAGTTCAAATCCAGCCTGGCTACAGGATGCTCTGGAGAGAGTTGGGGAAAGAAGGAGGGATGTGTTTCCTGCTATTTTATAATTTTTTGAGATTTTATTTATTTTATGTTTGTACATGTTTGCCTGAATATTTATGTGTATGCATCTGTATATAATGCCTGCAGAGGCTAGAAGATGCCATTGGATCCCGTGGAACTGGAATTACAGACAGTTGTTATCTTTCATGTAGGTACCGAGGACTGAACCCTGGTCTATTGGAGGGGCAACCAGTGCTTCCAACCAGCCCTTTCTGATGCTGTGTTTTTAGTTCATGAAAGGATGAGCTTCCTTTAGGTGTGGATGTTTCTGTTGAATGTATTCTGTTGTTGCAAAATGGTAAAAGATGTTGGTGCTGTATTTTATTCCCATCCTTTTGATGGTGAACAGAAAGTGTGAGTGTGGTTTAGGGAAATATTCTCGAGTAGAAAGCAAAGTGGCTAGACTGCAAGACCAGTGGGAGAAACTGCACATAAAGAATAAAACTGATTCGTGATTAACTCTGTTGCAGATCGAAAAAAAATCTCAAAAAAACACCAAGAAAACAAAACAGGTCACTGCTGCCTGGCTTTAGCGTTTGTAAAAGCCATATTGTGTGCTCCCATAGACACTTCCTCCCTCTCTGGGTTAGAATAATTCCATAAATATTTCTATAGTTTAGTAAAAATAGTTTAGTCAAGGAAAGATAAAAAAAACAGCCCCCCAGGCAAGACTGGAAATGGTGAAATCAGGGGCCTGTGCCCTGGTGGTAGTGGTGTGTATACATGTGTGTTTGCGTGTTTGTATGTGTCTCATGGGGTTGTTTCAGAGTGAAAGCGACAGATGCTTCCTTCGCTGGTTTCTTGTTTCCTGGTTTTCAAAGCCTGTGTGTTGGGTTTTATTTTAAGATCCAGCGTTCCTCGGTCCTTCATCAAGAGCGGGGAGGGCCGGCAGGCAGCCTGTGCTTCTCTCTCTGACTCTTTTCCACGTGATACCGAGTGGAAGTGTGAGGCACCACCAACTGCTTTGAGCAGAGCCCACTTCCCTTCACCCACAGAGTGCAAAGCAGTTATACCAACATCAATCAAGGGAAACCCACAGGCTGAGCTCACACCGTTGAAGCAGGTGTGGGACTGAGGCAAGCACACAGGATCGTGCCATGCCCCGGCACGGTGCCCACAAATGGCAGTTACGATGACGATGGTGTGTGGGCTGTGGCTACTGCACCCTGCAGTGCCCCACTGAGTCTGCTGTTCTTCTGGGATGCAGAGAATGGGTCCCATACTCTTGAAATAGCCTCCTCTGCCCTTTCAGCTTTCATTTAGGTTTACGAAGCAGAATTTTGAAGGAAATAGTATTTTATTTTATTTTCCTTCTGTGGTACCTGCTGCGAGAGTGCTTTTTGGAACGACCCCTTTAAATCTGTAAACAAGAAAATACATTAGCTGATTAAATGAGACAGATGAGGGAAATAGGAGGTTTAAAAGTCTTTGTGTTTATACTTGGGAGCCTGAGGCAGTAGGACCACACGTTTGAGGTCATCTCAAACGTCTAAGTGACTGTCTGAGATCCTGGTTCAAAATGAAAGAAAAAAGGGGCTACGAGTACTATTTGGTGGTAGTGCACTTGCCAAATTTTCCTGAGACTTTGAATTCATTCCTCACTGTGACAAAACAAAAAGAAACAAACCCAAAAACTGAGCATGCGTACCTAAGCATTAATATATACCAAGTGTTTTAAAACATATGTATACACATATATACACCTGTGTATACATATTCATATATACACATATATGCCTATGTGTAGATTATATATGTCAAATGCACACACACATGTAACCACAAACCTGGCTTAAAAAAAACATCTACAGGCTCCACAATAAGGGAGAATAGGAATATCTAAAAGAATGACACGGTGAGTGTGCTTTCAAAAAGGATGGCACAAACACAGTGTAATCCAGGTGACAGTGGCCTGTCTAATCAAGGTGACAGTGGCCTGTCTGATCCAGGTGACAGTGGCCTCTCTGATCCAGGTGACAGTGGCCTGTCTGATCCAGGTGACAGTGGCCTGTCTGAT
>LOEQ01000963.1:322388-339504 GCA_001685075.1 Bramus lutescens | reverse complement strand
TTTGGTCTGACTTGAGCTCATGTAGGTCTTTTGTGTGTGATGTCAGTCTCTGAGTTTCTATTAGAAGCAGCATTTTATGGACTTTGTCCCTGTCCTTATACTGTTACCCTGACACAATAGTCTTGATGTTGACCGGCATCACCTGGTTGAAGTCCTATGGTCAGGTTTTCCTATTGTGAAGTTCCTGTTTCTATTTTCCATACTTTAAATCTTTGGGAAGGAAATCTCTGCACTCATTCATTAAGATGGTTTGTAGGTTTAAATGAGATGTTTAATCCATTGGCTTAGAACCCAATGCTTAGAAAACACTCATTAACATTAGTTTTCTCTGTAGCTGCTCCTCATGCACTAATCCCTTTCAATAAGTAGATGCTGGTTTCCCTGAGCACTGCTTCCTTATAGTTCAATGTCTCTCATCAATATTAATTAGAAAATAAAAATGAACACAGTTACCAAAACCTTCCACATGAGATGACTGTAGACAAAAGCTTTCTTGGAGGCTTTGTTCTCATCTGAGTATCAGGACCTGCAAACTGCTAGGCTGATATCACCCGCCTCTATTCTGTTCCTTGGGATGGAGTCAGTCATTGAGGACAGAGATGCAGTCAGTCATTGAAGACAAAGATGCAGGCAGCCATTGAGGGCAAAGATTCAGGCAGCCATTGCAGGGAAAAGATGAAGGTAGCCATTGGAGGCAGAGATGCAGGCGGCCATTGGGGGCAGAGATTCAGGCAGATGTGGAGGACAGAGCTTCAGGCACCAAGAGAAGGGAAAGCAATTTAGGAACTGGATCTGCATTATGGTGATATATATGTATTTTGGTCAGGCTTGACAGCTTTTGGATAGAACTTAGGTTTCTTAGGCTAAACTCTCTTTAACACTCTTCTCTGCAATCTAAAAGGATTCCAACCAGTGCAGTTGTTGCCAGAGTAGCTCAGTGAGCTTGGATAATAGCACTCAGTCCTCTCTGGTGGAATAAATAAGAACAGCTGCTCTCTTCTACAAATACTGTTGGCATGAATTTTTTATTTAAGTCTCTCTGTGTATCTAGTAAACAGTAAGCCATATCTAACATTACTAAAAGCCTCCCAAGTCTCCTTCCAATGAATTCCCTTCACTCCTCTCCATTTATAAGTTCAGGGTGTAGGGCAGGGTTAATGACCAGTGAAGGAATGCTAGGAAAAGTAGCTCTGAGCTAGAAAAAGCAGGCTCCCTTTCTGCCTCCTCTCCCATTTGACCCTCGGCTTCTCTCTAAGATAACATGTTTTTCCAACTGTTTCTTGCAGAAGGGAGATTTACAAGGACATCCTTTTGCTATTCCGTATGTACTAGCTGGAGAGATTTATTCATGTTAAAATAATACTCTGTACCCTGAGTGCCTACTGGGAGAAAATTGCCATTCACTATAAGGGTTAGGCAATTGCTGAAAATTGTCTTGGTTCCCTTTAAATGTCAAGTAATACATTTGTTTCTATGTCCCAACAAGCTCAGTGAGAATGAGCACCCTTTGTTATGCCGTAGCAAACAAGAGACATGTCCAGAAAGCTTAGGTGATATTGTTCATTCATTATTATTTTTCTCCCTTCTTTTTCTTCTTTTTGAGGTAGGGTCATGCTATATACTCAGGTTAACTGCCAACTCTTAATCCGCCTGCCTCAACTTCAGCCCACCACAGCTTGCAGCTGTGGCACTACCCTTGGTTGTTATCATTCTTTTAGATAGCAGAATGAGATTTCCTGTACCTCTGAGTGTTAAGTAGTGAGGATAACCATTGGGCAGATTGTAAGCCTCTACAGCAGAGGTGTGCGTGCGTGTGTGTGCGTGTGTGTGTGTGCGTGTGTGTGTGCGTGTGTGTGTGTGTAATGCAGGATCTGTAATGGCTACTCTTAGCTGTCAACTTGGAATTTTGAATCACCATGGGAAACAATTTAAGAATATGAGTATGAGGCTCCATCCAAAAATGTTTAATAGAGAATGGAAGATTCACCTGAAATTGGCTATACCACTCCATAGGCTGAATAAACAAGAGAAAGCCAGTTGAGTGCTAACGTTCCTTTCTGATTCCTGTCTATGGGTGTCATGTGACCAGCTGACTCAAGCTCCTGCCACTATTCCTGCCACCATGGACTGTGTCCTCAAACTATGAATTTAAATAAACCCTTCTTTCTATTAGGTGGCTTTTTTTTATGTTTTGTCACAGTAATGAGTAAATTGATTAGTACAGGACTGATGGTTAGGTTTGGTGGCTCACACCCATAATTCTAACCTTCAGGGAGCTTGAGAAGGGTCACAACAAGTTGGATATAAGCCTGGGCTATGTAGGGAGTTCTAGGCCAACTTGGATGACAGAGTGAGACTCTTCGGAAAAAGTCCAAGACATCTGCATGCACCCTTGCAGGTTTGCTCTTCCTTCAAGTCATTGTACATTCCTAGGACCAGTGAGGATGCTCACAGATGTACTGGTAGCCCTCATTGGGTTGCTCAATGGGGTTGCGCCATTCAGGTAGAGCATGGCTGTGAGTGGCCTCAGCTGGTGAGATATACATGGAGGTCATGAACAGTACTTCCCAGTTGACAGTGTTGGAATATCCCTCCATTCCCAACCATCTTCGCCTACGTTGGTGGGAACACATATGTGGGTGGCCCGGTTGGTGAACAGTCTACTGTGGACTGATGGTCATGGTAAGACCTGCTATCCCAGATTCATTGAGTCAGATAAGCAGGATGTGAGCTAAATTATTCTATCCTAAGATTCATGTGCCATTTTCCAGCCTGTCTTGAGACATCTGTGATCATTTCTATTTCTGTAGAGACTCAGGATGGAAGGACTGGAGCCCTGGGCCACAAAACAGGGATGTGTACATTTATGATGGTGGACATGGTGGAGAGTCTGTACACAGATTAAGAAAGAAATGAATTCGGGCAGAGTGTATACACATACTGCACACATATGTGAACTTAGTCCCTAGGAACCATCTGACAAACTTTAATACCAAACTACTGGTTGAGTGCCAACAAGAATATCTTGAGAGCACACGATGCTTAATTTGTAGTTAGGGAATTTCCATTGCTTGTCACAGGGCCTGTAAAATTTAAACAGAAAAGAAGAGCAGGATTGGAGAAGGTGGGTGGGAAGCAGAGAGCCCAGGGATGTGGCTGATAATATTCCTTTAATGTAAAGCCACCCAAAGCTTTCAGCTGAATAGTAAAGTAATTCGCACATAGTTTCCTTTCTTTCAAAGTCAGAAGCTCAGAAGCACTGTCTGCTTTAGCCTTGGCCTCTGCTTGTCTCTTTGTCAGCCCATGCTTCCTGTCTGCTTGCTGGTAGGAAGTAGCACCAAAGCACATGGCTCCTGGGGAGTTCCCAGGCTTGGCTTTCTCCTCCCAACCTGGCAGGAAGGGCCACCCCCTCCAGAGGCACTTGTTTCTCTGGGAAAGACAGTACCGGTGCTGAGATCATTCTGACAGGGACCCCATGCTCTCTTTAGTGTGAGCACATCCTAGGCCCTTCTCAGTTCATCTAGTTCTTCCTTCCTCCACAACCTTGTTTACAATAAACATTGTCCCTCAGAGGAAAAATCCAGCATTTATTTGGGTTTTGTTGTTTTCCCTTGAAACTTTTTGAAATGCTCAGAATCCTTAGAAGGGCAAATGCTCAGCAAACACGAAAACTCCTGTGGTGTTTTCTGATGATTTGTGCTTTCCTTACTCAAATTCCACCTGGAACCCTTCCCCTTGCTTTCAACTCTTTTAAGCTGATTCTTCTTTGTGTTGATGGAGTTCATGAAAAACGTAGAAATCAGTTCACAGGTAAAATCTGCCTGTGTGCTGCTTGTTTGTATCATGTCTGTGCTGTGTCCTACTGTCAATGTCTTTAAAATGCTCTGAGATGATAAAATCAGCTAGATGACAAGATTCTTTCTCGGTCCTCTCCCATTGACATAGCCTGATTGTTTAACTTTTAGAGCTGTCTGTCCATTTTCAAAATGTGATCAAAAGTGTTTACCTTTCTACTTTAGTTTTAGTTGAAAAAATGATCTTTTTCCCCCCTACACAAGTCACTTAGATCTTTGGAAGAAAGTCTTACAGATGTACAAGAAGATAGGCACAGAGAAAACCATTCTAACTGTTCAACAAAGACTTTTAAGAAACACTGCTCATCAGCTCTTAGAGTTGACCAGGCAAGTTGGGGAGCTGCGCACTGTGTATGGAGGTCAGCATTCCCACGAGGCCCTCTGGCACTATCATCACATCATTGAGTTTTCTTGTAATGTAAAATGAGAAGGAACTTGTGGAGAACAAAGCCATTCTTGAAAAGAACTTGTGGCCAAAGGGTTTTCATGAGCCTCAGAAATCACTTGTAGGAAACCCCACCAGGAAGAAAATTATCTAATCTGCTGGTAAACTCAATGACTAATTTTGTCTCTCATACAATTTGTCTGAAAGTGGTGTTTTCTGTGTATTTCTAGAAGCACCCTGTCTAAGCTGCTCATTCATAGCAAGTGATTTTCCTTGATTCTTAACCGCCAATTACTTATATCATGGCTTTGAGTTAAATACGAAGAAACAAAATCAATTGTGATCCCAGCACCGATCCATAGAAAACTCCCTGGGTTTCAAGTCTTCAACACCAATTTTTAATGATTGGGTCACCTATTGAAGTTATTGTTGTTGTTGTAGGTATGAGTGCATGGTGTATGTGGACGTGGGTGGGTGGACTATTTGTACACGCTGTAATGTGCATGTAGATTCAGATCACAGCTTTGTGGAACTGGTTCTTTCTTTAGACCATTTTTATGGGTTCTAGTTCAGGGGATTCAAACTCAGACCAGATCATTAGGCCTGCAAGGCACGAACTTTTGAGTCTGAGGCTTGGTCCCCAGCTAGTGGTCCTGCTGTGGAGTGACCTGATGTTATAGACTCAAACATCAGCAAATGATTAGCACCTTCATGCATTCATACTGAATACTTGATCAGGTAGCACCCAATTAAGGAAGCAGATCACTGAGTGAGGTGTACCTTGTCAGGATCTGTCTTAACCCCATAGCCAATCTTTGATTCTCATTTGCTGCTCTATGACCAGCTTCCTCCACTACAAACTAACTTTGATAATGTTCTTCCTTGTCTGCGGCCCACCGTAGTGAAGCCAGTTAAGCTTGAACTAAAACTACATGTCAAAAAGAATACTTCTTTTCAAATTGCTTCTGTCAGATATTTTGTCCCATTGACAAAAAGGTATTTAACAATATAGCTGAAAAATCTGTTTTAGGAGTTGAAAATACAGGCACCTTGTCCTTGTCCCTTCTCCGGCTCTGAATCCTTCTACTTTCCATGTGTAAACTGTGCATACATTTTTCCTATTGGTGAGTTTGGTATCATTCTTCTGCATTAACCACTGTGAAGCCTCCAATGCTGATACATTTAGGATAAGGCTAAAAGTCAAAATCAGGTAGCCTGCATTATATCTAAGTAAGCACCATCACTACAGGGCCAATTAATATTTTCTGGCTACCAGCATTTCCAATTTCATCAGCTTTCCATGTCTCCATGAAAGGGGTCAAATCGAAGTAGTTGAATGAAAACTCTATTAAATTTTATCTTCGAATGAAACCACACATCAGTCTGCTTCAAACTTGACCTACAGCTGCTTGTACAGTTTCTTAACTTGGAGGTTTTCAATCTTTTTGTGGTGGTGGTGGTAATACAAATTTCTTAAAAAGTTGCATTTTCTTTCTAGGTTTACCATAACTTTCTCTCATTAGACTATTGGAACCCCTTTTAATCTTGATATTCTCAAATTTCATAATGGCGTTTTCTCTTTTTCATTTTCCTCTTTAGTGGTACTTGGGATGATTAGAAAGTACACCTGTTGGTGGAAAGAAATTTGTTCTATTATTTTGATAGACTTCCTTTAGTGTTTTCAGCCTCTTTTCTCCTCTCCTCCCTTTACTTTTATTCTTGGAGACAGGATTTCTTCTAGTCCAGGCAGGCTCAAAATCACCATGTAACTAAGGATAGCCCTCCTGCCTGTGCCTTCTAAGTGTGAGAATTACATGTGTGCACCACCCTGACAAGCTCCTGCTCTCTCTTTGTGGCGTTCCTGTGAGACACTGAACTCTCTCTCTCTTGATTCTGCTTCTCTTCTTATTTTTCATGGTTGTGTCTTAATCTCATAGTCAAGGAAAATAACGTTGTCTTCTAATCATTTCATTGATATTTCCAGTATCGCAAGATTTTTATTTCCAAGAATTTTTTCTTTCCTGTCTGGTGGGAAGGGAGTTATGTGTGGTTACATGTTTAGGTGAATATAATGTATTCATCATGAGTATGGAGGTCAAAGGTGTCCTTCCTCAGTAGCCTTCCATTGTTTCTGAGAGACAGTCTTTCACTGAACCTGGAGCTCACCAATTGGCTATGTTGACTAACTAAGCTAGACAATGACTGGTTAGTCCCAGGGGTCTTTCTGTCTCCATCTTTCCAACATTGGGATTTCAAGTATGTTCCCTACAACTTCCTTTTTACATTGGTTCTGGGGCTCCAATTCATGTCCTCATGTACATCGCAAATGCTTTACTGACTAAATTTCTTAATAGTCCCTAAGCACTTCTTCTTGATTCCCTCCTTACCTCCCTTGCTTCTTGGTGTGTGATGGACTTATAATACAACAATAATGTAGATAGTAGTCTGGTGCCAAGAGTTCATCTACTATAAAGATCTGCATTATAAAGACAAAATTCCCTGTATGTGTTAGGGGATGCATCTGAAGTTACTCTCCAGTTTCACAATGTAACCACTTTGGAAGACCCTCCCTATTGGTCACTGGCCATTGGGTTCTGTTTGCCTTACTGGGTGCCGAGCAGGAACTGTTCGGAAAGGTAATAAGCATACAGTCACCCTCCTCTAGGAGTTTCTGTTCAAGTTCAATGAGCAGACAAAATCAGTAGCACTGTTGGACATAAATCACATCAAAAATGTCATGTGGTGTCTCAAACTGAAGACAGCTGTAGCTCCCAAGTAACCGTTAAATGCCTGTTGATGGTCTGAACCCAAAGTGAAGGTATTGTCTTTGGTGTGATGATATTGTCATTTAGAGCATTAGGCAGTATGAGCCGCATGACATGATCAATAGGAAGACTGGAGAAAAACTTAATTCAGTTTGACTGAATTAATAAAGATAGAATTCTTTGTTCATATATAGTATAGTTGTGCTAAATATCCATCTGTCTACTTATCATCTGCCTGTCTGTTTATCTATCTATCTATCTATCTATCTATCTATCTATCTATCTATCTATAATCAGATTTCCTTGATTAGAGTAAAAATATACTCCCAAACTTTGCATGAATATGTCCTTGGGCTACATGACATTTCCCATCTCAAGATTCATAAGTCAGTATTGCTAAGTTGCCTGATTGCTCTTTTTCCTTATTGTTGACAGTACATGATGGTGAATTCTCCCGTAGCTTTCAGGCTAGCTTAAATGATGAAGGAGAAGCTGAATATTTCTACAGCAAAATAAACCTTCCTTTGCCCAGAAAACAAGTATCCACATAGAGCAGTAGGAATCGAGGAAAGACACTTGTCCTGGGAATGTTTCTCCCAGTCAGAACTCTCAGGAGAGTTCAGTCTCATTCCCAATAGCGTCTTCTTTGTCAGTAACCCTGCTATCTCATTCTTGATCAGGTTACTGCTTCCCATGTCTACATTGAATTTACGTTGGCTGACTTTAATATAATAATCATAAATAAAAAAGACACCGGCCAAGAGTGTAGCCAAGAGCACCTGCTTTGTCATTACAAGAGCCTACCACACCTCTGGTGTATCATGAGGCAAGTCTTGATTTTTATCAAGCCTCCTTCTCTAATTCTTTATTTTATGCATATTAATGTTTTGTCTCAATGTATGTTTAGGAACCACATGCATGACAGGTGCCCATGGAGACCAAAAGGTGTCATAGCCTCTGGAACTTTAGTTACAAATGGTTGTGAGCCTCCATGTGAGTACTGGAATTTGAACATGGGTCCTCAGCAAGAACAGCCAGAGCTCTTAACCTCTGAGCCATCTCTCCAGGCCCAGGTCCTCTAATTCTTATTTTCCTACATTCTTCCATTTAAAAATAATATTTTGAAATATAAAATATTAAATAAAATGTGGTGATTTTTATTAAAAATTTGTCTTTCCAAATTCTGTTCTAAGGCGTCTCAGGCACCGGAAGACAAAGGAGAGAGAAGAGAAGGGCGGATCTCTGGACTTCTAAAAAGGAAAGAGTGCAGCAATAGCCCTTGTCTATGCAATAAATATCTACATGGTTTTTTATAAGAAACACAATCTTCTGTTCAAATCCTGTAAACCTGCACTCTATGCCATCTTGAATTCTGGATTATTTTTCTTCCTCCTGAATCCCAGTTAGATAATTGGCATTTCTCATCTTCTGTGACCCATTTTCCCAAACCACTTAAAAGTGAATTATGGCCTGAGCTAATTACTTCCATTAGTCCATCATGCCCTCCCACTATTATATATTCTTGTTACTGGGAAGCTATAAAGTTAGATTGATGAACAGTTACATAAATACAGGTAAGAAAGACGTGAGAGAGAATGGGTTGGCATATATTTGTCTTCATTTGTCTGATACTGGCATCTATTTTTAAATTATTTGAATATATACATATATGTACCTATTTACCATTTACATTAAGAAACACATCTCATTCATGTTTTTCTATTTCATAAACAGTTAACAAAAGCAACATATTTCATAATAACCCTTTTATATCTTTTGGAAGTCAAACTGTATTTAGATGCTCAGAATGCAACAAGAAGCAAAAATTCAGGCTCCTCATGGGTTTCGTTTTATGCTGAAGGAAAAAAGAATAAAGAGTAAAGTGAAATATGTAGGGTGTCATTAATTGTACATATTATAGTGAGTACAGGGCCAGAAAGCAGAGGAGGTGGCCATCTTATAGCTGCCAGGCAAGGACAGAAGAAGATGAAGCAAGGACCTTGAGAGCCTTCTATCTAGAGGAAGCAGGAAGGTAAAGGCTTAGAAGAAACACTAACTTGCTACATTCTGAGAGCAGCAAGGAGTGTGGGACACACAGTAGGAAGGTAAGCAGCTGATTGCTATGATGGTGGGATCATGGGGGGAAATCCTGGCATTCACTTTCTTGGCTTTGAAAAGATTTTATCTTTATTTGTGTTTCTGTGGGGTGTGTGCATGCATGCACACACATGCTTGTGAGTGCCCATCAGGGTGCAAAGATGTCAGGTCCCCTGGAGCTGGAGTTGGAGGCAGGTGTGAACCTCCAGACGGGGGTGTTGGAAACTAAACTTGCAAGAGCAGCTAGCTCTATTAACTGCTGAGCCATCTTTCCGGCTCCTCACTTCATTTTCTTTAACGGCAACAATCTGGGGAACTACTGGTTAATTTTAAGTAGACAGATGTAACCGACTGACCACTCTTGATGTTGGCTACAGTGTGAGGGTAGGAAAACTTTTCCTGTACAAATCCAGATAGTGAGTATTTCATGTCTGACCATTCCTGTCAGGGCAGTGACTGTCACTCAGAACTGCTCTCTGCAACTCTGCTATTTCAGTATAAAAACAATAGAAAAAAAGTGTTAATGGCAGTAGCTGTTACAATAAATTATTACAAAAGAAGATAAACTAGAGGCAGGGTAGATTTGATTCACTTGCCATGATTGGTCAATCCTGACCTAGGTCATTCGGTTTTCAGTTGTGGCTATCTATGAAGGGTAGTGTTCACTTCTGATCCACTATCTATACCATACTTAATAGAGACTGCTATCTATTCATAATTTTTATTTGCATAAACCATCTGTTATTGCCTTGAATCAACACATAATATAATGAGTGTTTATTGGCTGTTATTCAAAGGGCTTGTTATTAAAAACTATAGTTTTCTGCATCACTTTAAGTAATGGGTACCAGCACAAGGATACTGTTCCTTGTGACAGCCACTCCAAACTCAGGGTAATCCATCCTCTTCCTTACTCTCTTCTCTGAAAGATTTCCTTTATTACTTAATTGAAATATAACATGGATCTCAACTGCCAGTCATATCAAGAACTTTGATTTTCTGTCAGACACATAAAATCCTTTTGAAAAAAAAGAAAAGAAAAAAAGGAAGAAAGAAAGATGAAGGCATAAGTCACAAAACAATCCCACACCAGTTTGGAATTATGATTAATAAAAGGGTTATTTATTTAAAGGGAAAAACTTACAGATCACCGTCCTAGACAACAGCCCTCTGTGCGACCAGGAAAGGAGTCTAGTAGCCGGAAGCACAAATTCTGAGAATTGGGTAACAAAGATGATTGGTAACAGCTAGTAAAATCCATGTAATTATGGATTTTATAGATATACCCGATCCCATAAGGGGAGAAAGTATGGGCTTATCTTTGAGGAATATTCACAAACAGATCTTGCTCAATCATTTTGAGGCACAATGAAGCATTTTAAATAGTGCCCATTACGAAGGGGTTGCTGCTGTTCCCCTGCTCAGTCTTTGTAGATTTACAGATGACTGCCTTAGTTTCTGCATTTGTCTATAAAGCCAAATGATGTCAACTTGAAGGAGGCAGCTTGGCTGATAGGTGGCACAGCTTGCTTTTATGGTATTTCTAGAGACAGAACATTTGAATTGGGCAAAATGGGAAAACAAATTGGTCTTCTTTCCAGTCACATACTGTAGCAGCAGCAAGAAGTAACCCTTATCTATCGCCTCCTCTGGGTAGCTGCTGGTTGAAGTGCCTTATGGGAAACTCATTTCATTCTCATGTGTGAGGGGGATTGCTCTTTTCCTCATTAATGGTTGAGTCATTTGCCCCAGGCCATGCAGCTAATAAGTAGTGAAGCTGGGATTTCAGCCGAAGCTGCCTAACTCCATGATTTTGCCCCTTAATCTCTGCACTAAAGTAACTATCCATGTGTGTAAGGAATAGATGCTGGGAAAGTGTCTTAGCAACTCAGTTACTACTAAATATGTTATACATGTAAAGAATCATGAAGTCCTTTAGTGAATCCTTGTGGGAAAGTGACATATGCCAAATCATTATGCACTCAATACTTTGTTTTTAAATACTTGATTCTTTTCTAATATTAGATTTATCTTGCATAGGGAAAACAAAACTTGAAACAAATTTTAAGTTGCTTAAGAAAGATATATGGAATAAATCAATAAAGTAATGGAATATTATATAGCAGAATATATGCTCTAATACACAGTCCATAATTCAGAATTAAGCCTTGGCCCAAGACAAACTGGTGTTAGAGATGAGAAATTCAAGTATATGGAAACTCTCAAAAATCCTTAAATATTCTCTTTTTGGACTGTTCTTGGCTCTCCCACCAAATTAGCTCCAAACTTTTTATTTTTGGCATTGATCCTGTCTCTGCCCCTCTGGGCTCTGATTTCCCTTTTTGTCTAAGAGTTTCCTGTATTTGTGCAGACAATGACCAACGGATCTCCGAATCCATGCTGTGCATGTGTGAAATATTAATGTGAGTTCTGCCCAGTAAAACCCCATGCCCATCTGACTTCTTGGACATTTACAGCAAACATGTTAGGGTAGTGTTCTCAGAGTGCTTCTTTTTTTCTTAGTAATCTCTCTGGAGCCTTCTGTGAGCTAATGGCTCTCCACCCACTTGAGATTTTGCCCATCATATTATATATCTTTCTTCCAAGGAACAAAAATAGAACTCGTTTTTGACAGCATGGGAGACATTCCCTTGCTGTGGCTCTCCAGGAAAAATCTAATCTAAGTAGACAAACTCTTGCTGAAGAAATGAGACCAAATGGCGTGTATAAACTCCAAGGAAGGCATTCTTGTTTTGTGAAGTCTTTCCACACTGCAACTGTTGGGAACTCTGAATACACTGATAGCCGTTAGGTTTATGGAAAGAATCAACAGATATAAACAGCTGGACTCACTGTCAAAACTGACTGCTGTCAGCCTAATGTTTTCCACAAGTCTTCTGTCCTGAGAAACTTGGAGTTTCTTAATTGACATTTTTAAGATGAGTGAGAAACATGGGTGAAAGGAGTTAATTTCCTGAAAGACAAACTGAATAGGGAGTTTGAACTAGCAAGTTCAAAAGTAGGAAACAAATTAGCCATCATGTGTTGGGATCACGGCCCTGTGCCTGCCATTCTCATAGAGGGCTCATATGCAACCAGATCAATACACAGTTGCTTTGTCTGTAAGCCTGATAACCTCAGCGTTTGTTTTTGTTTTATTTTATCTTTGACTCATGCTCTAAACCCATTACACAATGAAATCTCTCTTCTTGAGAAATAATTATGAGCTGCCTCTTTGGGGTTACCAGGGACCCATAAAGAAACCAAAGGTCTTTGGTGTTTGTTTTCAGCCTCAGATCAAATCAAACTGAGATATGATTTTTGGCAGTTCATGAAGCACAAATGTGATTTTCTTTATAGTGTTCTTTTATTTCTTAATTGACAGCACTGTCTCAATTATTATAAATAAACCCCTCAAGTTCATATATGCTAACACATCACTAGTGAAGAAATGAGAACAGCCAGTGACTTATACTTGTAAGCTCTAGGCAGATACATTACATAAATAAAATGTTGAAACAAAGATGATTCAGTGTTCTTATCTGTGGTTCCTTTTAAATGCACTGTACTGCATTGTCTGATAGGGGCCTTTTTAAAGGAATTAAATTAGTGGCATGTCTAAAACTGAGCTTACCTGGTTATGGTAATGCACACCTTTAATCTCAATGCTTGGGAGGCAAGGCATTCATATCTCTGTGAGTTGGAAGCCATCCTGGTCTACTTAGTGAGTTTTAGGCCAGCCAGGGCTACATAGTGAGAGATCCTGCCTCAAAATAATTAATCAACTCACTAATTAAAAAATTGACTTGACCCTAGTCATTTTAAAGAAATTTTAGAAATCAATCATCTCTGCTGAATTCTCAAGGGACCCTTGTTTGTCTACCATACATGCTAGCATTTCTTTCATTGGAAATAAAAACTTGAAAGCTAAACTTGGTATTTGTGCTTGATATTAGTTTTGGGTACATAGGTGATTTCTGTCAGCCTTAAATTTTGACACGTAGTGTTGTCATGACTAGGAGACACAATATAAATATTTTCAGAGTGTCTGGGACACAGTGACTAATAAAAGACAGTGATGGGTATGCACACACACATCACTTTTTGTTTATCCATTCATTCTCCTGTGGAAAGTTGGGTTGCTTCTCCTTTTGTCTTTTGTGAATAGTATTCTTGTTACTGTGTGGTACAAGTTTCTGCCTCCACTTGTGTAGGGCATATTTCCCCCAGGAGAATCCTTGGATTCTATGATAATTCTGGGTTTTCTTTCTCCAATCTTTTTAGCTGTCTTCAGATCACTTCCATCATTTTAACATTCCTACCAGCCTGGACTGGGATTTCCATTTCTTTGTGTCCTTCCCAGTAGCTGTTACAATAGCCACTGGAGTTAGATATAAGATGGTATTGCATTGAGGACTTGATTTCCATTTTATTGGTGGCCAGAGACATTGAGAATATTTTATATTTTGTATGTGATAGACATTTATGTATTTCACAGAAACTCTATGTTTGCTCATTTTCAGTCATTTTTGGTTTAAAGTTGTAGAGAATTTGTGTGTGCAAATGTGTGTATTCTGTGTACGCCCTTTCTAGTATATGTGATTGGATAAAATGATATTACATTGAGGATTTGGTTTCCATTTCATTGGTGGCTAGAGATATTTAGACTATTTCATATTTTGTATATTATAGGCATTTATATATTTCACAGAAACTCTGTTTGCACATTTTAAGCCATTTTTGTTTTGAAGTGTAGAGGATGTGTGTGTGCACACGTGTGTATTCTGTGTATGCTCTTTCTAGGATATGTGATTTGTAAGACTTTTCTCCCATTCTGCCTTTTCATTCTATTGGTGCATAAAACATTTTAATTTTCAGATTAATTTCTTTTTATTTCTTTCTTATTTTTAATATTGTGTCAAAATAATGCAAACCTGGCCTCTTTTAAAAAATAATCCTATCCCTCTTGGTTAGCCTGATGAATTCTATCAAAAATAGAAAAGGAGATGAAAATAAAGTGAGAAGATGAAAATAAAGTGAGAAGATGTAATTTTTATATGCAATCATAACTTAGACATAAAAAAGAATGAAAACATTTCAAAAAGTAGATATTCTGTGCTGGACTTACCCTTGTAACATGAAGTAAAACACTTGAAAGTTCATCAGTGTAATTATCAAGCATATATTACATTAGGAAGAATATGATTTAAACAACACATTAAAAACAAAAAAGCAAAAATAGTTTTTGAGGCATTTCAAGTATAAAAAAAGCTCAAGTATCTCAGCAAGCTTAAAATTCCCTGTATAGGAAGGACAACCTTGGACTAATGGCCATTTTGCAATCCCCTCCTAAATGCTGCACCATATCTATTTTTTTCTGTGCTAAGGATTGAGCCAGGGCTTTGTGCACAGTAAACAGACTCTTTACCCATTGAACTGCATAGTTATGTAGTGCATGATTTTATAATAAAATATGAAACAAGTAGGAATAGCAGAGACTTTTAATTTGAGAAGGTGAAACTGAAAAGCCTACAGCTAACATCATCATAAGGAACCGCCCACCTTCCACCTGAGACTGATACTGGTAAGGATTTCTGCTCTCTGCTCCTCTAATCACCATTTCTTTTTCTTTTTTTTTCCTTTTTTTCTGGAACTAGCTCTTGTAGTCCAGACTGGCCTTGAATTCATTTGCCTCTGCCTCACAAGGGCTGGGATTAAAGGCATGCGCCACCCCCACCCGGCTTTAAGTAGCATCTCTTAGAGATCATGGCTAATGCGATAAGAGAAGCACAGTAAATAAAAGTGCTGTTTGAAAGGAGAAAAGTAAAGCTCTTTGCAGATGATATGTCTAAAGGTATCGAATCTCCTAAAGAGTCTATAAAACATAGGGTTTACTGTTGGTGTGTAAATAAAATGTACTTTGCATTCTGGGCCAAAGAAGTAGAAAAATGATAAATTTCTATATATAATAGCATGGTAAAACAAAAGCATCTAGAGATAGTTTTAACATAATGCTTGAAAAAACTATCATATGAAATACTATAAAACATTGCCTATAGTAATTAAAATGATCTTATTATATAGAAAGAGATGTTGTGTTTAGATTGAGTTGTCAGTTATTTCTATATTCATCTATTGAGTCAATGTAATCCAACTTTTTGTTTGTTTGTTCGTTCTATGGATAACTTAGGTGTCAAATTCACAAGGCACTGTAGAAAGTGCTAGAATATGACAATAGCCTTGAATAAGAACAAAGTAGAGGGATCATACTGTGACATCCCAACTTCTGATGAAACTGTGCCAACCAAAACTGTGATCTTTGACCAGAGATAAGAACCCAAAATAGAACCTTAACTGTCAAGGGAGAACAGATAATGTCTTAAGAAGAGTTCTGGAATAATTGGAGTGCCAGTCCCCATCTTACACCACTCACAAAAGATAATTTGGAAAATGTTACAAACTTTAAGGAGAAAAAAAAAGCTAACTTAAAAGTTTTCAGAAAGAAACATGGCAGAAGACCTTTGCAGTTTTGGAGATTGTTAGGCTTATTGAGCAAAATTCACAAATATCAGTAAATTACAGATAATCACATTTGAAAACTTGAACCAATCAAGACATTGTTAAGAAATCAATCGACTATGCATTTGGTAAGAATTAATGTCTGCAATATATAAATTATTTCCATTGCCCAATAGTAGAACCCAATAAAAATGGGCAAAAGGCTTTGTCAAATACTTCCCAGTGGAAGATATGGAAATGGCTGGTAAGCACATGAACAAAGCGCCCAAAGCTGTCCACCATCAAGGATGCAAATTAAACCACAGTGGGAGCCCCCACCAATCAGGTTATATTTAGAAACACAAACCCAGGAAAGTGTGGCAAAGCTGCAGGATCTCTTACCTGTTTTTGTGAGAGTGGATGTTTTCCAAGACTACTGTGATTGAAACCCAGAAGTTTCTTCTAAAACTGATGTGTATCTCTCTCCAGCTGGCCATTTTACATCATGTTACTTTCCAAAGAGATATAAATGCCTATGGTCTGCATAAAAACTTGTTTGAATATCCCGAAGTAGAAATGGCCTTTAGTGTCCAAACTTGAGTAAACAAACTCTAGGATCATAAAAGGAATGTGAGTTACATTACAAAATCAAAACCTATGATAGCATAGACCAATCCCAGAACACACACACAAAGACTCAGACATACACACACACAGACTCAGACACACAGACACACTTGAAATGGGGTCTGTTACAGAACCTGGAACTCTCCAAGCGGGCTAGGCTGGCTGGGCCATAAGCTCCAGGCAACCCTTCTGTGTCTGCCTCCTCACTGATGGGATTACAGATGTGTGTTCCTGCATCTGCTTTCTGTATAGTGTTAACAACCCAAATTCAAGTCCTTATACTTGCATAGCAGGTACTTTTACGTTTATGGACTAGTACATTTCATTTAATGTGGTTTGTACCTTCCCACCCTATACATCAGGAATTTTATGTGCAAAAATAACCACACATTTTAAAAATGTAAGCCTGAGCCTGTGTATATCATTTTCATCTTGCACATTCAAGAGGAAATGGCTGAGTTTGGCGGAGGATGAATATAAATCTTGTCATAAACCATCACAAGCCTGTCTTAGTGAGCTGAATCATTTGGTGAGAATGTGGGGTTTGGATGTTCATGGACTGGCGCCCCAGTCCATCAAAGTCAGGCCTTCACTGGTCATGTGACTTTATACAGCTCCCTTAACTTTCAGTTACAATATTCTGATCTTGCCTTCCTTTTTAGCAGGAGTGGTGTAGGAGAATTGTCTGTATTCTGTCAATCATGTTTTAAATAAATGCTGATTGGCCAGGCAGGAAGTATAGGCGAGAAAACCAGACAGGAAGTAGAAATGATGCAATGAGAACAGGAGAATTCTGGGAAGGAGGAAGCTGATTCCTCCCACTCCTGACCCGACCTCCAAAGCAGCAGGATGTGTTCTACCCCACTGAAAAAGGTACTGAGCCACATGGC
>LOEQ01000963.1:304239-322341 GCA_001685075.1 Bramus lutescens | reverse complement strand
AATATAAGCTACAAGAGCTAATAAGTAGCCTGACCTAATGGGCCAACCAGCTTTTATAACTTATAGAGATCTCTGTGTGATTTTCTTTGGGGCTAAACAGCTGTGGGAACCAGGCAGGACAGAAAACCCCAACAAGCCAGTCCCTCATGTTACACAGGAGAATTAATATGAGGCAAATATCAAAACTGGAGGACAGAAGATGATCAAGTGGCCCCCTCCTCAAGATCTTGGAGGAAGCTTTGCTTAAGGTGGTAGAGCATTATGGAGATGAAGCCAAGCCTTGTCACAAAGTTCTCTTCAATCTGCATACAAGATCAAACCTGCAGGACTCATCTTTCTGAGCCTGAGTTTTCATCTAATGTGCAAGCCACTTTCTTTCCATTTTCTCAGCCAACTTTTCTTGATTTCTACTTTGGGATCCTCAAAGTGCTATGAGCATTCTCAAAACAGTAGAACTAAATTCCATTGTATAAATGTAAATTATTCATTTGTCCTTTGGTTGACATATAGGATGAGTTTCTTTCTTTGCTGTTGTGGGACGAAGTGTGGGTAGACGTCTAGAAGCTAGCCAATGGCTCATGAGAGAATGTGATAGCCAATCTTGGTCAGTAGCTTGACTGGATTAAGAATCAATCAAGACACTACGATGCACCTGTAAAAGATTTTCTTGGAGAGATTAGCTAAGAGGGAAAGCCCTTCCCTATGGTGGGAGGCCATTTTCCCAGATACCCGGAGATTCAAGAGGAGAGCTATTGCTTTATGCCTGCTCACCTTCACACCTTGCTGGTGAGTGCATCTGTCTTTTTGCTGTTGTGCCTGCTGCTGCCACCATTGCTACGACTACCACTACTGCCACTGCTGACACCATCCTCCACCTACTCTTACAAGAACTCAGACCTTTGCCCTTCCAACATGAAGACTGGTAGCCCTGTCAGAATCCTCCAGGCTTTCAGTGCCAGATTCAGACTGGAATGTGGACAGAAGAATACACTCATGTTCATGTACATTAAAAATAAAATAAATATTTTTATTAAAAAGTCTGTTGTATTGGAGATATGAATGGTTTTCCATTCTTGCAACCCATGTTGATGGCTTACATCATCTTTCCTTGAATATTCCATCTTACTTTTATAATGTGGTTGCTCTTTGTAGATAACTACCTTCAAGATTTTCCTGTTAACTTTATCTGCAATTGATTAGTGTGACTTAGTACTTTCTTCCTTCTTAATTGAGGTTAGTTTGTTCATTCTTTTCACTTTTTTGATAGAATCTTAAGTCATTGATTATTATGGTATGGATGTGAAATAGCCCATAAGGGCTTATATATGCTTGAACACTTTGTCCCCAGTGGGTGATGCTATATGAGGGAGGTTGCAAACCTTCAGAGGATGTTACAAAGAAATTATGAAAAAAATAAATAGAAAACAACGTTCTATTTCTGTTACTTGTCTTTCATTTCTGAAGATATGTGGTTGTCTCTGATCTCATGGTCTTTTAAAGTAAGGAACTTCCACTCAAGGTCTTCCAGACTGGGTCTCTAAGGTTAGTTCTCTTACTTTTTCTTATCTGAAAGCACATGTGTTTCACCTGTATCCCTGAAGGGTGTTTTCACTAAGATAGAATTCTGGTCAGATATTTTTCTGCTTTCTGCTTCCAAACCCTTAGGTCTCCATTCAAGCCTTTGATTATTTTGGCCTACTTCTTTATATATAATGGACTACACACTTTTTCCACTATTTATATCTTTTTTTTTGAAACCAGTTTAACTGATAAAATTTGAGGCAAGTTCCCCAAGACTATAGACTGCTGAGCTTCTTAGACCCGTAAATTTATCTTTGGCTGAATACAGAAACATGTTAGGCATTATTTGAAAATTTATTTCTCTCTCAAGTTCACTTCTTTTTTCCATAATCCAGTTACATGATGCAGACCTTTGGAAAGTGCACTGAAGTCTGTGAGGCTCATTCATGTCTTTCTTTGGCTTTCACGTTGGCCATTTTTCTTCAGCTCAGGTGATGTCTCTATATAAAATTTCTCCACTATTTTCATATTGCTTTAGATTTACCTACTGAGGTTTGTATTTCAACTATTGTATTTTTGGTTCCCAGAAATTTCACATGACTTGATATCTGATGAAAGCTCGTATATATTCATTTAACAGTGGTTTTCTTTATTCATGGAGCATAGCTGTTTCGAAGCCTTTGATAGCTCAACCACTAGATCGTATTGTGGCTTTTTCTTGAAAATTGATATTTTCCTATATCTTTGTGTACTAAGTGATTTTGGATGCTTTTATTGATCCCATGAATATTCTGTTGCTTGGTATTTTTAGGGAGATCCCTATTAGACTGTTCTGGAAAATGGCCCTGTTTTACCCGTCAAGTTACTTGACTTTAGGCTGCCGGATTTCACTGTGGCAGGTTTAACTCTCAGCTCATGTCTCTCTGACCTTGCTATCCTGGATGGGCTCTCCTGCATATGTACAAATTCAGGACTTAGGATGAGACGTATGTAGAAGGACAGAATCTCTGCCCCTGCCCCCAAGTCTTTGGGTCTGATTGATGCTCAGGAATCAAATTGATATGTATGAGCCTCATTATAGAATTACAGCTCCGTCCAGTAATTTCTCGAGATTCTGCCCAAATCTCTGGTCATCCAGAGTTCCTCGTGGTGGCTCCTCTGTTTTTGTTGTTATTGTTGTTTTGTAGTTTATTGGCATCTCCAGTTCCCTAACTACTTTGCATAAGAAAATGCAAATGAAAAAGTGAAGGGGGGTGGGGACTGGAGAGATGTCTCATGGTTAAGAGTGCTGTTTACTCTTCGAGAGGACCTGGACTCAGTTCCCAGCTCCCACATGGCAGTTCACAGCTGTCTATGACTCTAGCTCCACACAGATACCCTCGCACAGATATACATGCAAGCAAAAAAAAAAAACATCGATGCATATACAATAAAAATAAGTAAAAATTTTAAAAGAATGAAAGAAAGAAAGGAAGGAAGAAAGGAAGAAAGGAAAAAAGAAAAGAAAGAAAAGTTGACGTGGGAAACTCATTGCTATGCAGGTCTCATTCCTAAAGTTTTATTCTTCTAGGATCTGTGCTTTTCTGTGGCACTTCGAGTGGTTTATTCACGGACAACAGGAATACACAGACTCTCCTTATTATCTACTTATTTTAAACATCTTTTATTTATTATTTGATAATTTTATGCATATATGCAATGTATCTTGATCATACCCACCCATGACTCACTTCTCCCACTCCTCTGATACCCACTAACACATTCTCCCTCCACCTTTATGTCCTCATCTTTTAAAATTAATTTAAGACAAATTAATTAATTAATAATTAAGCAGTTGTTGCGGTTTGCAGAACTGTGGAGCGATCTTGTTGGTTTCATCTTGTGCTGTCTTGTATAAATAACTGTAACTGAGGTTTGTGGGTGTAACAGCCATGCCATGACTGGAAGACAGCATTTCATAGTTCTTTCTATTCTCTCTCTCTTAACATTCTTTGCAATGCCCTGTCTCTTGGTGGTCCTAGAGCCTCAGGGAGGAGGTTGAGAACAGCACTGATCTATAGGTATAAACATATTTAGAAGGGAGCTTATCAACATACCCATTTAACAAGACAACTCTAGTATGTTCGCTGGTAGGACCTAGGGACATAGGCTTCTGGCCAGGTTTGCAGTACCAGGCATGGCTTCCCTCCTCTGGAGGAGGCTTCAAATCCAATAAATTGTAGTTGCCCCCATAACGTTTGGGCCACTATTGAACCAAACATGCTTCTTGCTGGTAGGGTGATGTTGTAGCATTTGAGATCACTGCTGGGTAACACCATAGACTACTTTCTCCTTCTGTGGCTATGAAAACACACAGAAACCTTTGCCTTAGTGCTTTCAGTGGTAATCATTGTGAGGCATGAACTTTAGGAGGCTTACTCTGCCATGATTGAGCTGTAATCATCCTGACCTATCAGTGTATTGCCTATAGGTCAAGGTCTACAGCCTGGCTTCCAAAATTAAACAGGGCATTGTGACAGAAGGGGTTTTCCCTTCATGACCGGATTATACAGAGAAGGGCAAAAGGTATCATAAATCATGTCCATGTTGCACACCCATCAGACAATGTTGTTGTTAAGGACAATATCTGCGGTGCCATTTTACTGATGGACTCACTTTCTAGCCCCACTCCTGACTTTTTAAAAGGCTTGACATATGCTGGTGCCATCCTTCCCCTCCAGATGTTGTTTGTTTTTGCAGTTCGGAAGACTAATTCTAGAGCTTTCCTAATGCTAGGCAAGGTCTCTCGCTTGCTCGCTCATCTTGGCCTACAACCCTGGTTCTCCAGTGAATGAGAAAAATGAAAACTCATTCTCTATGTAATACCAGAAGCCATCAGAATCAAGCTGTACATTAATGAAACTGATATGGCTGCAATGTTTAGCTGGTCTTCAGATGTTGTTTGTGGTGATTTAAATATAAGTTTTAGTTGGAAAAAAAACTAACTTAAAAGCTAGCATCAGTGACAATTTTGCTCTTACGAAGTATGCATTTGGTCCCTGAAAACTTCCTTGCACATTTGGGTTTGTATGATGATAAGATAGAATACTAAACGATAAGTTACTATGTCTGAATGGCGTGAGTACTGAAAGTGGTGTAGGACTTCTTTTCTTTTGGAATAACCAGGAGCCGGTGTTAAACATGCTGTGCATTTCTGCATTTGGGGAGAGGTAGGGAACAGGGATTCTCAAGGAAATGAAGAGCGGGGGCAGCACGGTCATTTGATGGAACAATGACGTTAAATTGTTCTTTAAGAAATGAAGGATGTATGCTGTGAGATAAGCCTCAGATTGAGAGTTCCCAGAGACTTCAGATACCCTCTGACCCTGAGCTAGATTAACTTGCTTAAATATGGCTTAGATAAGGAGCACATTACAGCTCTGATGAAAGAATTGCCTCATGGGTACTTTCCAAACACTGATTATTCTTGTTTGACCCTTGAAATTATGGGTACAAAAATAGCAATTTTCTGAAATCATTTGTAAAATGTCACAACATTTAGTTAGATATTTTGTTACACAGTTATCAGTTTAAAAAATAGGCATGATCAGTTCGGTTTGTTACCTTTTTGAAATTAGCATATAATTTATGTTCAGCAAAAAGAGCAATTTTGGCACACACACACACATACACACACACACGCATTTTTCATATGTATAGCCTGGTTCAAGATGTAAAACAATTTCCATTGTCCTTGAAAAGCTTGCTTCATTCTTTTCCTTTCACTGACCTTCATCTTCCATAGCTGGCTGTGCTCTGATTGGCAAGTCAAGTAGCCTGCTCTCAGAGTCCTTACGTCTGGAAACACACTGCGTGTTCTTGCCATTGCATCTTTGGGACTCAGTTTTTGCCACAGATCATTTTTGTCCATCCCTGGGAGTGCTCAGTTGAGTATTGGCCTTGGTGTCTTCGTGTGCTCCTTTTTTTTTTTTCTGGGAATTTCGTTTACCTTCATTTTGAAGTTATTATGAAAAGAAGAAAACCACTTAGAATTGTTGTACATCAGTTTTTTGGTGCAAGCACTTCTTATTTTTCATATTGGGTAAATTATAAGCTATGTCCCTAACTTATCAATTCGATTTCTGTTTCATGACAACCTTTGAAGATATTTTGCCATCCAAAAAGTGCCCTGGGGGCTGGGGAGGTGACTGAATAGATCTTTGAAGTGTATTGGCAGTTCAGCTTAGTTGAGCTGATGTGTGGCAGGCTCTGTATGAGACCCTATATCAGAAAATAGGGTGGAGAGGGATTGATGAAGTCACCCCACACTGACCTCCTGCTTGCACATGCACTTGTACATATGTTCATGTACACCAATGTGAACATAAGTATACTGCATAAAAAGCGCCCCGACCTGCATAAATTACCACAACTGATTCTAATGTAATTTTAAATATTAGTTTTATTTATCCATTTGTTTATTTGTTTATTTATTTATTCATTGGTTCATTCATTATTTTGTTTTGTGTGTGTATATGTGCATTTATGTAGGCCATGTGTATGTAGGTGCCTATGAAGGGGAGTTAAAAGGTTGGGGGTCCCTGGAGTTACAGGCGATTGTGAGCCACCCAGTGTAGGTCTGTGAACCTAATCCAGGCCCCTGCATGAGCAGCAATCACTCTTCACAGCCAAGACAGCTCTCCAGTCCCCAATTCTAATATTTTTGAGAGATTATTCATCCTTCTTCTAAATGTAGAAAATCTATACTTGATTGTCTCACATAAACTGTAAAAAAATTTAAAACAGGGCTGCAGAGATGGTTCAGCGGTTAAGAGCATTGCTTGCTCCTCCAAAGGTCCTGAGTTCAATTCCTGGCAACCACATGGTGGCTCACAANATGTACACACAGACAGAATATTGTATACATAATAAATAAATATTTTTTAAAAAACGGAAGAATGAAGAAACTTTGTTTAAAACAATTTTTTAAACTTTAGTATGCATTAAATACATGAAAATGAAAAAAATAGCTCAGGGAAGAGTTTCAGAGGATCATTTCAGCCCTCCAGGCCCAGGTCCAGGCTTCCAGATCTTTTCTTCTGACTATTCACCTAAGTGTTCAACATGCCTGTTCTCTCATGAACGGAATCATTTAAAAGAGGAAGCCCATGTCTGCCTTCCTCTTCTTCCCAGCATCCAGCACCATGCTTGGGCCTCTGCATACAGACTCTATGTCGGATTCACCCAGTAGCTGCCTTTTGTCTTAGATATGTTACTGCCTCGTGAAAGGCTTATTTGTTGTTGTTGCTTCTTTGCTATCGCAACAAAACACATGCTTTTCTTTAGCTAAGAAAGTTTGCAGTTCCCTTTATGTCGGAAAGCTTTTGTTTAATACATGAGCTGACTTATCCCAGTTTCCTGTTTATATAGAATACGATCGTGATGAGAACGTATACTACCAGAAACTTACAAAGGATTTCAGTTTTATTAGTTTAATAACATTGTTAAAATTCACTGACGTGTCATTGAGAAAAACAACTTCAAGTGAAGATAATATCCACATGCTCATGAACTCACTCTTAACTCATCTTCTGTGCGTAGATGATGCAGGGGAGACAAATAGCATTTATTTTTATGGGTAGCAAAAGAGCCAATATCTGTTTTATACAATTAAAAAGCTTTAGAATTGTGGATAATTTTCATTACTCTCGAGGTTTCTGTGTTGAATCAAAGGTCATTATTCTAATCATCTCAGACTGTCTTTTTTCCCCTAATAGATCTTTGCAAAGCCCATCTGTCTGCAGTTCATGGTATAACCTTTCTTGGTAGGGGCAGCGTGGCAGATGGACAGCAGATGGGAGTTTTGCCCTGTTTTGTGGTTCAGAGCTTGGCCGAGACATGGGCTGTCAGGGGCTGTCAGGGACTGTCAGTTTGTCCTCTCAGCTTGTAAGCTTCATCACTGTATTTGGTATCTAAATTGCCAGTCTGGATTAATGCAGAGCCAGGCCAGCTATTGGTCATCCTCGTTCATGGTGATGACTCTCCATTATATGCAGGCACTTAGGGAGTCTATAAAATAACCTGGTGGGAAATGTTCTTGCCACCTCATTGTATGGTCGATCTTCAGGACCCAAGGGTCAGTTCTTTGCCAACATCATAGCTGCATAATTAGGGAAATGTGGGTACTTTCCTTTTCCTCAAGTGTAGTTCTCTTTCTCCTGAGTCTTTGCACATGAAATCACATGGGAAAGCAAAATAGCTATGTGGACAAGCAGTGGTATGGTGTGTGTTTTTGCTTAAGTTTTTGGACATTTTTATGTTCCCGAATTCTTAAATGCATTGCACAATTAAATGGCCTATTGGTACCATCCTGGCTATAGCAAATGCGGTTGCTATGTGGCCATGGAGCTAAAGGGCAGTTCATGGGATTATTAGCAACTCTTCAAGGGGAAAGAATATCCTTCGAAAAATGTTATTTTGCTTCTGCTGCATGGCTTTTAAAATTTCTTTATTTTATATGCGCGCTTCAATTTTCTGCTTGGCAGGTGCCACTTCATTTTCGACAGATCCAGATTGGAGTAAACAGATGCATCTGGGTGAATCCCTGTAATGGAGGGTCAGAGTTGGCAGTGACCGTGAACAAAAGACAATCAGGGGTCAGATCTGAACTGAGGTTTTGTTGTTTTTGTTTGTTAATTTTCTTGCACTTTGGCACTCAGTCTCAATTTTGACTAAGAACTAAGGAGAGTCTATGTAAGCAATATGTAAGTACAGATGTCTAAATGAATACCTTATAAAGGTGGAATCGCTGTTACACCAGTGCCACCACGGATTTAACATGACATTGAAGTGAACTGAAGTACTGTGTTCTGGTATTTAATAGTATTTACACTGCTTCAAAGTGTAGATTTTCTTAAGTTCTAGGGGTCAGGTTGCTTTAAAAAATGTGATTAATTACAGTGCTTCAAATGATACAAATAGCACTAGGTTATTGTACTCAAAGTCATTATATTTGCATTTCATTGCAGAGATTCCTTTAACATATATTTTAAAGACCTTTAAAATCTAGGCTATAACAGAGTCCTCGAAGATAGTTTACTTAAACTCCGAGTAATTCCTAAACCATTAAATGAATTTCCTCCCATCCCATGCTTCAGAAGATCACTGTTTATCTGTGTTTCCATTTTCTTTTATAAGTTAAAAGATTCAAAATTTTAATTTTGCTGGATCCACAGGTGAGATACTGTGTGTACATGTGTCTTCCTCTCTTGTTATTGTTCACTTGTTTACCGGCTTAGAAATTTGACAGGTGGCCAAAGCACCACCCGCCACCTTCTTTTCCGTCTTGGTATTATACCTGTGACTTTCTTGAAGCCAACTCATCTGTTCTTTCTTTTTAAAGGAATCCTAGAAACAGGAAGGCTCTTGTTAACGGTGTGTGTAAACTGGCTTTAAAGACTGTGCCCCAGCCCTAGTAGTTGTAAATGTACTTTAACATGAGTCATCCTAACATAATTTCAGCCTGAGGTCTGGCCAGAATCTGGTCAGGTATAAATCTGTGATGGCTTGACTCACAGAGGCTTGATGCTGTCTCCTGGTGATGGCTGGAGCATTCTGGTCCTAGGAAGCTAACTCCCATCAGCTCTGGAGTGAAGGGAGGCAATAAACGTGAGGTGCGTAGCAGTGCCTGACATATAGCAGTGAGGGAGAAGCTCTGCTCTGCTCTGTGCTAGTTTCCTTGCTCAGTCTTGTTCTTCCTTTTGGAGACCGCGCTTTAAAGAAAGATTAGAAGTGATGGGCTCTTGTGTAGAAAATATAGATGATCTTGCATTGACATTCTCCATAAACAGCTAATATTTCTGGTTTAATCATCCTTGGGATTATAGCCTGCTTATGGATTACAAAGCATTTTATCCATGTTTTAGCTCTGAGGGTTTTTTAAATTCCTCATTAGAGAAGTGGTGAAGATGTCCAAGTCATGAGGAAATAAATGAGAGCTCAGCACACAGGGGTCTCAGCCACTGACTGCCTTTTGTTCATGGCAGTTCCACTGGACACACAAGGCAAGCTGGGGGCAGCGCAGCTTAAAGAAGCTGACATTCTTTAAAAATTGTTATTTATTCATTATTTGTTGTTGTTGTTGGTGGTGGTGGTGGTGAGTGTAGTAATGGTGAATGTGTGTGTGTGTGTGTGTGTGTTTGCACTCTCACATGCTTGGAGGCCAGATGGTAATTTTCTGGAATTACTAGCCACCTTGTGGGATCTGATAACAAAACTGAGATCTTTAGGCTCACATGGTCTCCACTGTGATATCTCATCAGCTGAAAAAGCTTACGTGCTAACAGACAACGCAGGTAATGCAGACAATGTAGGTAATAGGAAATCACCAAACCTGAATGAAACCTATAAAGACTGGAGTAGAATCTTGTCAGGGGTGAAGCAAGATTCTCTTTTTATGTAGGATGCTCAGAAAAAGTCTCATATGTATGCATGTAAATGTATTTTTGCATTTAGCTTTATTCATGTGTGTATACATGTATAAATGGGTGCACATGTGTGTGTACATAAACAGGCAAGAGGTCAACATTGACTGTCTTCCTTAATTGATCTCCTGTTGTGGAATAATCTGTTTGTACACTGTGAAGAACTGTCACTCTTATTGGTTTAATAAAAAGCTGAATAGCCAAGAGTGAGGCAGAATTTCTAACCACAGAGGATACTTGGAAGGACAGAGTCATGAGAAGACACAGAGGAAGCATAATATGTAGGAGATGAGGTAACAAGCCATGAGTCATATGACAGCATGTAAATTAATAGAAATTGGTTAATTTAGGTTATAAGCATTAATAGAAACAAGCTTATGCTATAGACTGAGCTTTCGTAATTAATATGAAGTCATTTTTTGTGAGCTGGTATTCCAAAAAGAAAAGTCCGACTGCACTCTCCACTGTATTTTTTGAGGCAAGGTCTCTCCTTGAACCTGGAGTTCACTGCCTAGGCTAGACTTGTGGCCAGCAAACTTAAAGGATCCTGTCTCTGCCTTGCTAGTCCTGGAATTGTAGGGGTGCAGCCCTACAACCAGTTTTCATGTAGGTGTTAGGGATGTAAACTCAGGGCCTCATTCTTAAGTAGCAAACACTTTTCTGATGGAACCTTCTTCCTGACCTCATATTTAGATTTTGACTAAATGTAATTTGCAGATTTGCAGGTGGGAAATCATGAACATTTTACCACTTGCAGCTCCCTCGATAGATAGAAATTCTCTTTCTAAAGAAGGACTCTTCAGTCCTGTCATTCTCACACGGCCCCCTTTCCCAGGGACAACCGTGTCCCCATTCCTTCAGGAAGATTAGAACAAAGGATCTCCCCCCACTCACACTTTTTTTTTTTTTGCTAATTCTCCCATGGATGGACTCAAGTACTTTTGTTCTCATTATTCTTGAGTTCCTTTATTCTCATTGTGAATAAAGCCATTAGGATCAGCTTTACACCACAATTTTTTTTAAATCCCAAATAAGCTTTTGAAACAGTGTCTCACTATTTGTCACTTCGGTTGGCCTATAACTCACTGTGTAGACCAGCCCGTTTCTGAACTGACAGCAATCCACCTGCCTGAATCCTCTCAGTGTGCGAATTATAGGCCTGTGTTGTCTGTGTGTGAGAATATAAATATAAAAAGATAGGGTATAAATCCCAAAGAGTAAGTGTTCAACTTTAAAAGGAACTTGCATTCGAGTTTCCAGAGAGATTGTGCTCTCCCTCTCACCCACCACCAGTGTAAAATCCTGTGTTGTTTTGTTTTTCATTCTCAACTTCTGGTGTCAGTGCTTTATTAAGTTTAGGCCATTTGCATGGGCGCCTAACAGAGCATCCCGTGGTCCTGTCCTGACTCATGATGACAAACTCTGTGTCATGTGCTATTGACCATTCATCTTGACTCCTTTGAGAGGTGCCCACTCGATTTTTAAATTAAATCATTTGTCCCTTTATTGTTGCATTGTAGGAGCTAACTAGAAGCCCCATGTTAGATTCATGGATCCTAAATATATTCTTCTAGACTGTAACTTCATTGTTGAAACGTAGGAGCTAACTAGGAGCTCCTTGTTAGATACATGGATCCTAAATATTTTCTTCTAGACTTTAGCTTCATTTACTTGTTTTTCTAATCCTGTCTCAAAAATCAAAAGCTTTAATTTTAATGAAGTTCATTTTTTACTGCTTTACTTTTGCTGTTCATATTTCTGATAGTATGAAGATTTTTTAGTGTTTTCCTCTAGAAGGCTTGTAATCTTATTTTTATGTTTAGATAAATAATATTGGATATATTTATACACATGCAGAGTGGCTCATTTTTCCCTTGTATAATTAGATAATCATTCCAGTATCTCCAACTGAGGAAACATCCTTCATCCATTGAAATTCTTTGGAAACTTTGATTGAAAAGTCAGGGGTTTTGTTGTTGAATTTTTGCTTTGCTTGTTTGTTTAATTTTGTTGTTCTTTTGGTTTGGTTTGTGTCTGGTTTCTATGTTGGACATAGAAAGCTAGAAAAATCCATCTTTATCCTTACAACAATGAGATGGGTTGCAGTGGAGCTGGAGAGATCATCCAGTGGTTGAGAACACTGTCGGCTCTTGTAGACAACCTGGATTGGATTCCCAGAGCCCACAGGGCAGCATCTAACTCCAGTTTCCGAGGATCTAATGCTCTCTCTGGCCTCCAGGGTCACTGTTCCCATGTGGTGCATACAAATACAAACAGACAAAACACTCATACATACACAAGTTTTACCTTTGTAATCTTTTTAAAAACTGAAATGGTAGAAGATTTGGGAGTAAACGACTTCTTGAGCCTGCGAGAGAGCAGAGGCTTCAAAGAGGGATCTAGAAGGCTGCATCAAAGGTGCACAAGGTAAGCAAGATCTGGCTGCTGCCTCTAGGGAGTCGTGACAGACCTGCCCTTTCCTAGCAAGACCACATGGAAGGGGCTTCCACCAGATGTTTACCAAGCTGGTAAAGGCCAAGTGTGAATGAACAAGAGGAAGCAGCGGGAAAACCTCATGATGCAGACAGAAGTGAGTTGGCTTCACTCAGCCCAGGCAGGATGTGCATTCAAAATAGACACCTGTGCATCACTGTTTATTGCTGCACTACTTGTAATAACTGAAATCAAACTGGACTTGGTGTTCAGCAATAGAGCAGTGGGTAAAAAAAAAAATTGGTATGTATACACAATGGGATTATTTTACATATAAGGCAAAACAAATCCATAACGTTTGCAGAGATGAATGTAATGGGAGACCGTTGGGTCATGTGAAATCAATCAGACACAGACACACCAACATTTTCACTAGTATGTGGTGTGTGTGTGAGGGGTGTGTACACGTGTGTGTCAGGTGTGCATATTTGTGTGTGGTGTGTGTATGTGTGTGTGTGTTGAGAAAGAGCAATCTTAAGCATGGAGAGTGGAATAGAAAGGGTAATGGAATATGTCCATCATAAAAGCAGAGAAAGCTAAGGGGACCATGAAGACCATGGAGGAATGAGATGAAGGAACCAAGTTGCGATGGCAGAAACACAGAAGCACATAACAAAAATCCAGTGTTCTGTCTGCTGGCTTAAAAATCAGCTTTTTAAAAGAGAAAGGGGAAACTAGACATGGTGTTGTGCGCTTGTAATTCTATCACTGGGGAGGCTCAGGCGGGAAAATTGTGAGTTCAAGGTCAGCCTGGGCTACATGGCAAGGTCTGTGTCAAAAAAGAGTCCCTTCCTGTGAGTGTATAGAGAAAGGAACAGCTATGTAGGATGGGGCACGTAGTCCACTACATGAAAGAGAAGAAGAAACTTTGTTCTTTCTCAGGGTACTGGTGCAAATTTGTTACAGTTGGAGCAAGACACACACAAAAAAAATTCCTCTTCCATAGAAACAGGGTGGAAAGAAATCTTTGGCCAAGATGTATAAATGGAGATCAAGCAGGAGCCACAGCAAAGTCCAATTTCTAAGACCTCAAACTCAGCATGTGCCAAATTAATCAGCATAGCAGAGAGTTCTGTCCTCAATTCCATTACCAAGGAAATAAATGACCAACACCAGTGTGATTCCCAATTTTCAGACCGGAGAGACTAAATACAGAGACATGAAATGAGTGGCCCAAAGTTTCATAGCCAGGAAATGGAGAAACTGAGTTTTGAGCCCAGATAGTCTATTGCCAGAATCCTCCTAACTTTGTGCAGCACTATAGGGACCAGGGAAAAGGGGGGGGTATTAAAAGGATTGAGGCAATCAGAAGCGCCCACTGCTCTTCTGATATTGATGGAAATGCCTATGGGTGTATGTAAATTTAGGAAAAAGATCAAACAATCGATATCACATTTAGCAGAGTTGTTGAACTAGGTCATTAACGAAAGACGTCCACTGGATTCAGAATATTCTCTGAGACTCTAGCCATATGCAGTTTCACTAGAGTTGTGAAGATCAAAGCTTCTATCCACTGGATGCAGGGATTCAGAAATGAGTGTAGAGCAAAGAGGATGCTTCAGTAAAAAAAAAAAATTATCACTTTCCCTCAAATGTTGGAATACAAAGAGAATTGCTGCATTCTGTAGGAATGTCATGAAGCTGAGACTGTATATGTGCATGCATGTGTGTTCTTGTGTATCTGTACATGTATATGTGTGTGTCTTGAGCCAAAGGTTGATGCCAAGTGTCTTCCTTGATCATTCTCCACCTTGTCCAAGATGGAGTCTCTCACTATATCTGAAGCTCATTCCTTCAGTCTTGCTAGCTGCACAGTGAGCCTTAGTTAGACAGCTACATGGCTGTCCTTCCCTAGTGCCAAGATGTCAGATGGGTGTGACTCTGATTTTAAAATGATCTGATTGTTGTATTTTTAATTATTTGTGTGTGTGTGTGTGTGTCTGGTGGGGTATGTACATGGACATGTACATGGCCCATGGAGCCAGAGATGCTGGATCCCCTGGAGCTGGAATTACAGACACTGTGACCTGCCTGACTGGGTGTAGGTCCTCCACATGAGAGCACATGCTTTTAACCATTGACTTTTAACATGGACGCTGGCAATTTGAACATAGGTTCTCATGCTTGTGCAGTAAGTGGTTTACAATCATGTGAGCTCCAGAGGTGTGTTTGAAGGCTAAAAGTAGTTTGAGTTTATTTACAAGACATGATAAAGAATCCAGTAGGATGAGAAAGGTTGTCATTATTAGGAAAACGAATCAAGAAGGTAGCCTAAGGTAGCTTGTCAGTGTATCTCCTACAGGCTTTATGGAAGTTTCCTGAAAGTACAATACTTGTGCCTTATTAGTTTCTTATGGTACTTTAAGAGATACACAACTTACCCATTCTTTAACATATTCCTTATGTGGGTTAAAGCATGCTATACTTACAGATGCTTCTATTAATCTCACATTCTGAGTATAGATTTTTGTGGCTGTGCCAGCTCAGAAAAAGTTGCTTCCTGTTTGCTGATGCGTGTTGATACACAAGTGTCAGAATATAGCTGCTTGGTAGTGCTGCAAGAAATAACTGTCACTCCACTGTGGAACCTGTAACAGACACAACTCCATCGGCCCATCTGAACACGACAGAACAGAAAATGGCTTGGAAAACAGTGAAGAGAAATAGGCAGCAAGAGAATCTCTGGCTCCCTTCTGACATCTCCAGATCCAAGACAAGGTCTGATAGAAAGTTAGGACTAGTGTCTGTATCAACACTGTCTCAGGTAGTAGAGGCTTCCAGATGGCAAATGTGTGGTAAGGATATACTTAATCATGTATGCATTTATCTAAGTTTATTACTAACATCTTATATGTGTGTGTGTGTGTGTGTGTGTGTGTGTGTTCGTGTACATGCGTGCCCATGGAGTCCAGATGTCAGATGTTCCAGAGCTGAGGTTACAGGTTGTTATGATCTACCCGATATCTGTCCTGGGAACTCGAGGCCTTTGGAAGAGCAGTAAGCGCTGCTAACCTCTAAGCCGTCTCTCTAGCCTTTCCATAGCCTAGAAAGCCATTTAAGCATCCTGTACATCTTTACACTTCAGCATCCCAGAGTGCATGAGTGAAGTTGTCTGCACAGTCCCACTTCCATCCTCTCCAGCTTATGTCAGATGTCACTATCTACGGACAGACCTGTAATAGACACCTTTGCATCTTTGTGTTACATTTATGTGTTTGTGTGTGAGCACACCATGGCTTTATGTGGCGAGGCCAAAAGATACTTTGTAGGAGTTGGTTTTCTCCTCCCACCACGTTGGTCCTGGGGATCAAACCCAGATCGTTAGACTTGGTGGCAAGCACCTCTGCTTGCTGAGCCACTTTGGCAGCTCTCGTGTGTTATTTTTTGACATGTGTTGGTTTTAACTCCAAACAAATGAGTTGAATTTGTTTATACCTGTGTGTCAAATACGAATACATACTAGAAAAGTGAAGGTTTCATTTGGAAGTTGAGTTGTCATTTGGAACTGTGGGTTGGCTGTCACATTGGGTCACAGGAAAGAACTTGGCCATGCTCGCTGGCCATACTCGACCTTATTTTTGCCACATGTTTGCCAGATGCAGAAGCTAGTTCATTGCCAGAGGGCATGAAATCATGGAGGAAACACTTGGAGCATGTGCCATTGAACACACTGCATGTCTTTCTTTTCCATGATATTTGACTTAAAGATGTTTGCCTGTGTCAGGATATTAGTGGGAGATTGGAACCTCCTTTTGCCCTCTTTTGAGCAAATAGGGGGTATGAGTGTGGGTGTACAAATGTGTTTGTAAGCATATGTACTTGTGTGTGCACTTATGAAGGCCAGGGTTCACCACAAGTTCTCCTTTCATTGTTCTCCTCCTTTGGTTTTTGATGTGAGGTTTCTCTGAACCTAGAATTCATCAACTCAGCTAAGCTGGCTGGCCAGAAAGGTCCACAGACCTGCTTGTCTCCATACCACAAATTTCCCAGATCTGGGGTATTTGCACTGTCATAACTGGGCTCTTATGTAGGTTTTGGGGCTCTGAACTCAGGTTCTCATGTTTGTACAGTAGGCATTTAGAGCCGGCTTCCCAGCATCACAGAATGTTATAGAATGATTCCTCTAGGCACATTGGAGAACATTGCTGCAAACAAAGGAAGATTAAAAATGGGATCTCTACTGCGAAAAACAGTTCTGAGTGTGAACGACTGAACCAATGAGTCAGATAACACATACAGTCTTTGTTGAGGGCTTCTTAATTTCCTGGGGAAGTTATCACTTAAAATGGGGAGCCATGAAAGTGTCTGTGTTTGTATCAAGATGGACTCATATGCAAAAGGTTCCAGAATTTTTGACGAATCAATCACACAGTTAAAGGTCACATATTTATAGCTGATCCAAACCCCAAGATGAATTGAGATGTCAAAATCTCGAGCATATTGGGTGTTTACACATGAATAAGCAAGATGGCAGACATTGTTTTCAAGCAGACTTTTTTTTTTGCATTTGCATGTTTTTGGTTCAGCTTGCAATTTCCATATAACATTTTTTTCATGTTTACATTAGCATGTAATTAGCATATATATAATTCCATGGTGGGTTATATAAATGCCTATGCTCCCCAAGAGGAAAAATATCTGTGCATTTTATTTCCTTTACTAAAATATTTCTAAACTATGTTGGTATTGGGGGAATAATTGTATTTTTCTTTTTAATTAGAATTAATAGTTTAAGTGATGCAGCGGCCTATGAAGTTCAACTTTTAAATTAAAGAACTTCATGTTGCAGGAAAAGTATTTAGCTTCTGGATTTGTAGGGACAGAGTTGAAATATTAATGTTAATTTCTCCCTTACTGCATTTGGTTTTTGAAGTACTATAGTTACTCTTTAGCTAGAGAGTATTTGGGGAACATACTTTAATGAAGTTTACCAATTTTATTTTTTAATGCTGCGTATATATGAGAGAGAAAGTGTGTGTGTGTGTGTGTGTGTGTGTGTGTGTGTTGAAAAAAGAGAACTGTAATTTCACTGGACACTGTCTTTCATCTAATAGGATGAAAATAGTGAATGAAGTTCTGTTTGTGTGTGTGTATTTGTTTGTTCAAAGGCCTATAGATCACATATACCACATAGTATTTATAACTCATTTTGGTAATCTCATTTCAGTGGATCATTAATGCTATGAATTAATATTGGTAGAATTAACACATAATTTCCTTAATAACTGCTGTGGGATGCAGAGTAGGACCAGCCCTGACCACTTTGTAGGGAAGCTGTTTGTAGTGCAAGGGATGGTTGGCAAATGAAATGGTGGTGGTTCTTGAACTGGATATGGAAAAAGGTAGCCCTCATGACTTCTGTATTACTGCGTACTTTCTTTCTTGAGTTGCAATTTTATTGTAATGGGTTTTTGTGTTGGTATTGTGTTCTTCATATCTCTACATATGTAATCACACTTCTACCTAGAGAATCCTAGAAACAGTTGAATCATGAAAAAAGTGACTTGGGCATCTTGCACACCTATGATATTTAGAATCTTACACTAGGCCTGCCTAGGTATTGTAGTGATAGGGGAGAGCAGGCCTGCTTTTCGTCCCGCCCAGCTCCCACATGGCTAGCTTATAC
>LOEQ01000963.1:292109-302191 GCA_001685075.1 Bramus lutescens | reverse complement strand
TGGCCTATCAAAAGGCCAAGGTAGTTTCTTTATTAACCAATGAAAGTAACACATAGACAAATGACCCTCCTACATCAAGGTATAATTGTATTTGTCTGCCATATCACTGTACTAGGATTTAATTAAAATAGAGACAATTATCAGTTCAAGTTCCAGTCCCTGACACAGGATTTGTTGTAACAAAATATGGAAAGTTTTCAATAAATGTTAGTTGAACAAAGGAAACATTGGATGAGAAATGTAATTCTGGGGATTTCTCTTGCTCACCTGTGTGTGTGTTTGTGTGTGTGCATGTGCTTGCGTACATGCACACATGCATGCATTCACACCCACGCATGTGCAGCATGCAAGTAAGCTCAGGTAAGGACAGGGATTGACAGACTTTGTCAGGGAGCTTGTGTATTACCAGTGAGCAGAACTCTAAAGTAACAGTACAGATTGTTGAGTTTTAATTTTGTTGTTACCTCCAAGGTGTTGTGCCTCACTGTGAAAAAATAATTTATCAACCTTGAGCCTGTGCGTTTTTCAGGTTCAAAATTAATCTGTCCCATATAATTGTTATGATCCAGAGCAATGGCTCTCAGCCTGTGAGCCATCAGCACTTTGGCAAAATTCTATCTCCAAAAATATTTACATGATTTAGAGCAGTAGTAATATTACAGTTATAAAGTAGCAAGGAAAATAATTGTATGGTTGGGGGTCACCACAGCATGACAAACTGTATCAAAGGGTTGCAGCCTTAGAAAGGTTGAGAGCCACTGCTCCTGAGTGATATTTCCTCCTTTATCCTAAGAGCTCTTGAAACCTTCTGTAGCCCTGTAATGTTTACCTACACAAGAAGGATAGATTTCAAATATTTCATAATGCTTTTAAACTTTTCCTACAAATTTTGCTGTGTACAGCTGCACTCTTGGTGCTGGGTAAACCAGTCTCTATTGCTTAAAGAGTAAGTTAAGTGCCATCTAGATTCTACAACAAATGTGTTCTTCAATTTGGCTGAGAAGTTTTTATAAAAGGATTTTAAGATCAGGAGTGATGACTCAGATGTAATGGTCTCTTGCTGTTCTTTCAAAGAACCTGACTTAGGTTCCCAGCACCCATGTCAACTGGATCACAACCACCTGTAACTCGAGCTCCAGGGTGTCTTCTGGCCTCCATGGGCACTGCACATTCCAATCACACNNNGCACATGCATGTGGGCCTGCACACACACACACATGGGCATGCTTACACACACACTTAAACAAACTCTAAAACTATGATCTTTGGAGCCTGGAGAGGTTGTTAGCAGTTAAAAGCAGTTGCTGCTCTTCCAAAGACCCAGGTTAAATCCCCAGCCCTCTCATGGCAGCTCACAGTCATCTGTAACTACAGCTCCATGGGATATGATACCTTCTTCTGGCCTTCAAGTGCAGTAGGCATGCATGAGTTACACAGACATACATGCAACCAAAAACATGCATACACATGAAACAGACAAAATAGAGAAGAAAGTCTGAGGAGCTTCTAACATGTAGACGTTTGGGGTGCTCTCTAGATCTAAACTAGGGTGGATTCTTTTGCTTCTGTCGCGTTGCCTTGTCCAGCACTGATGTGAATGCTTTGGCCTTGTGTTATCGGATCGTTTTATTTTTGTCACGTTTGCCTACTCCTTTCTGAAGGGAAACAGAGGTGGAGTGGGTCTTGGGGAGAGGGGAGCGTAGGGGGAGGGCAGGGAAGCTGTAGTAAGGATGTATTGTAGGAGAGAAGAATCTCTGTTTTTTCGAGACATGATTTCTTTGTGTCACCTTGGTTGTCCTAGTTCTGCCAACCAGGCTGGCCTCGAACTCACAGAGATCCACTAGTCTCTACCTCCCAAGTGCTGGGATTAAAGGTGTGCACCGCCACCACCACAGGCTGAAGAATTTATTTTCAATAAGAAAAATAAAGCCCACTCTCTTCACCTTTCCCCTAGTAGCTTCACGTCTCTGAATCAACCCAGATGTAGTGTTAGAGCGAGAGAGCATCAGATGAGTGTGTAAGGAAGATCTGCACATACTATATGTAGGGTCTCAGTAGCAAACGCCAAAGCAAGGGGATCTGAAGCAGACAGTACAGGGTGCCACTCTCAAACTGAGGCCTTCTTAGTGTTGCTAAGAACTGAGGGGAGGAGTGTACTTAGCTCAGGGGACAGGCAGACAGAAGCAGTGTTCCTGTTCCCTGCTGAGTGAACTGTTGCAGACACCTTTGAAACAGATTCAGTGAAGGCACAGGCCGCTGTCAAAGGCACAATGAGCTGTGTCTTACACCAAGTGCGGCTGCCCACCCAGGATGGGGAGGGATGGCCCCAGATGCCTCTCTCTCTCTTCATCACAGTACACTGTGCACTTCCTCCTGAGATGGTGCCAGGAGACCATCAGGGCGCAGGAGCAGGCAGAGCATGGCCTCCAAACAAACCTGCACCTACAACTGACTTCAGGTTTGCTGTTGTCTGTTGCACCTGAGTTGGAAGAAGCAAGCATACAGTTTTTCCTTTCATTTTATATCTTTACCACCATGTGAGAACGAAGAGTTTTGAGCAACATGAAGTCAATTATGTAATGGGAAAAACAATAAAAAAATACTTCTTGCACATCTGTGTTATAATGAGGACATTTCAAATCGACCACACTAGTCTGGCTTCCTGTTTGTTTATAACTTACATATGTATAGTGTTCTCATTTATAATTTATGTATTTGTAATCTTTCATGGTGTGCATGCGGTGCTCACTGCGTCTTCTCCACTCTCCTACTGTATCACAGCAAAGTAACACCAACACCTTTATGTTTATGTTTCAGCTTAAAAAACGGCAGCCCCGACCAAGAGCAGGTATCCGAGGGGAGAAAGAAAAAAGACCAGCACAGAGTTCAGATCTTCCTCCCATGCTCAGGAATGGCCGCCGACGCCACTGCATCGGGCCTCCTCTTGTTTGCTTCTGGAAACCACATGTGTACTCTGTAAGGGTTTGGCTGTGGTGGTTAGCTCCTCTTGCGCATTGTTTTTTAGAACTTAAAGAAATGCTGCTTTAAAGGTTTATCAAGATGTGTTTCAAATAAAAATGTCCTCCTCACATTTAGCATCCAATTGAGTCTTGCAGTTTCTTTAGTCAAAACTCTTTTTATTGATAAATTTTACCCTGATGACTTCATATAGAGTATTTTGGTCATCCTCAACTTCCCCCATACCCTCTTATCTCCTTTCCAGCCCTGATATCCTCCCACCTCCATGTTTCACCTATTCATGGCTTTTTGTTTTCAGAACCATTGATTTTAACCAGGGACATCTGTGTTATCACTGCTTTGGAATTATCCACTGGAGCTTGGTTGGCTGGAAATAAAGATAGTGATTTTCCCTTCCCCCAAATCCACCATATACTCATCAGCCCCCTCCCAAATCCATGATTGACTGTTGGGAAGCCCAGTCTTGTGCAACTCAGTGCAGGCACCCACAGTTGCCGGTAGATCATATCTTGGAGACAGCAGCATTTTGTAACCCTTTGCCCTGTCTTCCATGTCCACTTCTATTATGTTCTCTGAGTCCTAGTTGGGGTAGTACAAATGTTCTGTCAACCTGTCCTGGCAGTAGTCTATGAGTTCACTTAGATGTAACAAAGACAAAAACAATGAGAAACTTGTCCTTAGCACTGCACGTGCTACAGAAAATACAGAGAATAGCAATGACCTGTATAATCTCAAGGTCATTGTTCTGCGGTAATGTCAGTAGTGTATCTCTTCCAAAAGATTTGTGTCACTGTTAAGATCCAGTCTTATTTGCATATGGTGGATTTGGCCAAATAACCGACACATTAATTTAAAAAAATCAGGATAAAAAGAAAATAAAAGTGCTCTGTAAGAAAGTTGCGAACCACTTTATGGGTATCAGTGAATAGCAAAACAAAAGAGACCATCTAATCTCTTTGGCTACTCATTCATATGTAGCATAGCAGGGGTTATGGCTTATAGTTTCGACCTAGAATCCTTAAGGAGCGAGGATATGTGTCTTTGCTGCTGTATCATATCCAGTTAAGCACAATTAGCAATCAATACATGTCTGTAATTGAGGTCTTAGATAGATGGATGTTGTTATAATTGGGAAATAGATGGAATATTATGTTTCGAGGTTTCCCTTTTTTATGTTTGCATAACTATATGTTACCTTCAATGTAAGCTTTTTATCCACAATATTAAGTCTAATTGAGTTAAGCTACTAGGCATGGCAATGGGAAGAAACCTGTTAGATTATCTTAAGTAGCATTTTCTGTTGCTGCTGTGTGCTTTAACTAGCCAGTTGTTGTGAATAACCCAATGTGTGTGCTTTGAGTGGTGCATAGCAGAGGAAGTTTCTCCATTTTGTTTAGGAATCTTTTTCCCCATCATGCTTCAGTGGACCATACAGAATCTCTGCCACTCACACAACTTTCTAAGAGATCTCCTTCAGGGTGTTGAGAGTAGATTGGTCTTTTATATGAAATTGATTTTCAAAGTCCGACTAAACCACCAGTAGAGTACTGTACTTTTGATTCCTAAATTGTTCCGCTGTTCTTTTTATGTTTGTATGATTGGGGTCTTGGCACTCAGTTCTTCTAGCCCATATTCACTAATTTTCAATAACATAAAGGTATACAATGAATAAGTCCATATTTTTGTGTTCCTGCCATGGCTAGCCTTTTTATTGTGTGCTTTATATTGGTCATCATTGGACACTGACATTACATTTTTTTTGTCAAATTTTCAAATAAATTATATCCACTGACCTGTCATGTTAGAAAAATGACTACAGCATATGTACTGTTTAAAATGATTTCTTGAAGTACTTGGAAGATGGCTCTATTTGGTGAGGTGCTGCCTTACAATCATGAGTACCTGAGTTCAGATCATGGACTTCTACCTAAAAATGAGGGTCCTTTATGTGAGCCTTTAATCCAGTGCTGAATGGGTGGAGACATGCAAATCCCCAGAACAATTGGTGGGCCAGACCTAAGGAATCAATAAACTCCAGGTTCAATAATACCCTGGCTAAAGAAATAGGTTGGAAAACAGTCATAGAAGACACTTGGCATTGACCTCTGGCCTCCATACACATGTGCACATATCTACACAAACACATACACACACACACATACACACAAAACACACACATAAGGTGGGGGAATTATTTCTTGATTATTTCTTAGAGGTATTTGTTGTTATATTGGGAGGACATGTCTCCTAATGAGAAGCCCAATTAGTTGTAGAGTTTTTCAAATTGTTCACTAGCTGCAGATCCTTAGCATTGACAGCTCTTTTTTCTCTACCAATAATGATGGCATGATACAACGTATATTGAAAAATATCTTTACCAGCTTTTAATAATTCAGAAAGTTCCTGTAGTTCTCATGGATTAATGTTTCTAGTCAACTTAAGACTGAAGCTCTGTAATACAACTTGTTCCTGGGACAATGAGCTAGGAGACTTGAAGACCTTGTGAAAAAGAACACAGGACAGACAGGAAACCATGTACTTGGAGTGAATGCTTTCTGAAGGCATTGTTAGGACACTTTTCTTATTCTTTTTATATATTGTATGTCTCACATTTGATTAATTTTTTCTCTGATTCCTTTATTTCCACTTTGTTTTTGCATTGTTGACATTTTCCCTTCTTTTTTTGATGCCAAATGGATGGTATTAACTAGACCTTAACTAGACATATCATTATGCTCTGAACTACTTGATTGGAGTAGCCTTTAAATCATTCTTCATTTGGAACTAAAAAGTTATATTTACTGATAGAACTTCTCTGATTTATACAATTTTTAAAAAGAATTGTAGACACATCAAATTTTGGCAAACTGTGTTCTCTAATGAGGAAGTGACTGTCCTTTTCTGTGTCATTTCCTAGCACTGAAATCTTGTTTACACCGAGCTCCTTTGTTAAGGATTCAAAATAAAGGCCTTTGATATTGGGGAGTCTGTCCCTGACTCATTATTAGTGGACATTGTATGTCTGGCTGGCAGCTTTTCCGTAAGTGGTAAGATCAGCCTCGTACTATTTCACAACCTTCCCCAATCTTTGTATGTCAGTGAGACTCAAAGAACTCTTCAGAGTGAAAAACAAAAGCTGGCCTTGGAGGAGTCACATGAGCAACCCTGAAGCAAGTCAGGGTGACATTGGACTTAGAGTCCACTATGGTCAGTGCTCAACTCTAGTTATTTATGAGAAATTATCTTTTGGCAAAAATATTCTTCAAATTTTATCTTTGCTGTAGGGAATCACTATGATTTGATTTCTCTCCTTGCTGGAGCATTTGGAAACATGTTGGGATTGGTCTAATTTAGTACAGAGAGCACTTGGTGGCTAGGTAAAGGGCCTCTCCAGGGGACCCCCCAGAAGGACTGATTATCTCATCTCTGAGGTGGAAATAACTGTGCTTCACGTGGTTGATGTAAATGGTAACACGTGGAAAACACCGTGGCAGAGAATAAACTCCAATGCCGATGAAAGGGTCTCCTGTTCTTTGGTGTTTAAAAAAGATTCATTTCATTTACAGGTGCGTGTTTCTATATGCCACTCTGCGTAGGTGCCTATACAAACCAGAAGAGGACAGGGCATGAAATTCCGTGGAGTTTCAGTTAGTAGTTAGCTGCTCAGTTGGATGCCGGGAACCAAAGCCAGGTTCTCTGGAACTGCTCTTAAGCACTGAGCCATATCTCCTTCCCGTGGGCTTCTGTTCTTAGGGACCAGAAGAGTTTGCTTCTATCATTTGTGAGGCTATCAAAGCAATGATAGCATTATTCTCAAAATTTAAGGTATTATGATTTTAAAGGAATGATTGTGAGACTTGACCAACATGATTTTTTTCAGCATTGCTTTGCCTCTGTAAGGATGTCATGCTATATGGAAAATCTTTCTTCCTTGACTGTACAAATAAAATGTACAGAATTCGAGTGCTCTGCTGCTCCTTCAGTGTGTCCTGCTCATTGTGCTCTGAGTGAGTTTTTTCCAGCTGTTCCTGTCACTCATCCTGTGTTCATTCTTCCCTTCACTGAGTGAGAGCAGCAGTGAGTGCGGATTTCCTTAAGTTCTGCTCTGGTTTTGATGGACACACATACACCTTTCTCCATAAAGAGGCAAGTGTCTGTGTCAGCGAAAAAAAATGCAATCTCTATTTTAAAACCTGGAGATGGGTACGCCCATGAACACTATAAATAAAATGTAATATTGGAATGAAAATGATTGTAGGACTCACGAGTACCTTTATAACAGGAGTGTTTACCACCAAAGCCTCATTTGGTGAAAGTGATGCAGCACCCTTGGGATGCCTTGCCAGGGCTCCATCCATCATTCTGTGTTACTTCCAAGCCAGTTTTGATACGAGAGCATGACTTTCTGGTCCTTCTTTATGGCCTAGCACCCTCACCTCAAAAGTTCCGCTGGTGAACACTAAACAGCCGGAAGCTATTGTGAGAAGAGATCCTTTTTTTGAAAATTGCTGTCATTAAGGTCTAAGCCATATGAACTCAAGGGGTGGCAAAGATCCGAGCAATGATTTTTGTTCATTAATACAGAGATATTTATATGAGCAGTGATGGTGACAGCATATCACGCTCTATATGGTATGAAGCAGAGTACAGATGTAATTAGATGGCATTGACAGCCCAATTGTAATTATGTAAATAACAGCTAATTTCACTCTCCCTTCATCTCTCGTCTCCATGTGTATGAGTTTTCTGGAAAATAAAGGACTGCTTGGCCGGAGTGTTTGGCTATTTATTTGTGGGTTGAACAGTCTCCTGAAGCTTACATTTCCCTGAGTTACAGTTTCATCCTTCATCCCGTGGGTGTCACAGAGGGAACATGCAAATCTGTGCTCGTTGTTCAACCTGCAGCTCGTGGCACGAATCCCAAGGTAGCTATGAATGCATCCCAGTGCGTTAGTAGATGACAAGGACAAATCTCAATGGCTCCTGGGAGAACCTTGGTGATACGGCCTATCTAGGAGGACTGCAGCCCTCTGGTAGTTCCCGCTTGAGCTCTTCTTCAGACCTTCATGTTTCGGCTGTTCTTTATTAGCACCAATACTTTCTTCTTCCCTGCCAAATGGCACATCATCTTCCGCTGTTCCAGAAGGATGATTTCAATGTCTATCAAACCTCCCATCCCAACGCCAAGGCATTTGATTGGCGTGTTTAAAACAGTAAAGATGTCAACAGAGTGTCACCTTGATTGATACTAATTATGAGACTGTAATGGTTCCTTTGCTTTGGCCACTGCCTCGGCAGATTGTGATTTTTATGGTTAAAATAATACCGTGCGGCTCAACAGATTAATCATAAATTCTGGCCTATCTTTCTTTAGAGATTCTGTGTTCAGCTGTGTAATCCCAGGAACATACATTATCTTCATTAAAAGCAAGCTGTGACGTTCATAGGGGTGATTAGTGCATGTATAAGGAGCTTGGAGAGTCCTTGTGATCATAGCACAGGCTAGAATCATTGTGCTTTCTGGGTATCGAAGCTACCTGCACTGTGACCAGGTTGTCTGGTGCTAATTGAAGATTTCCACGGAGCCCCTACTTAGCATGTTAACATTGTAAAATGAGCCTAAAGCTGCTATCTTAGAGACACAGGATTTGTAACCTGAAGATGTCATCAGTACATCGTGGCAGTCAAACCAAGTGAAATGAAAAGCTAGTTAAGTTATTTGAGGGGCTTCTTTCTTGGGAGAAGCTTGTTGGATAGATTTGAGGTCACTAGCTTTGAAATATCTGCTGATTAAAATGGAGTTTCCTGGCTGCATTTTTCACAAGGCTAACATATGCAGAGTCTTTAAGCTTTTTACTCAGGCTTGGAGATGAAAGTTTTAAATAACAGGAAATAGATCCAGCAACATACATATTTATGTGACAGTCAAGGTATGGATAATTTTGCTTATGTAAATACAGTCCCATAGATATGACACACAATAATACTTCTTGGAAATGGCCCGTTTTACTTCAGTGTACCTAGCTACAAACTGTAAGCCTGCTCTGCATTTTCCAAGTTTGTCTCCACACCCTCCCAGTACACAGCATCTCATACATTGGTGTTTAAAATAAAGCTCTGAGGTTTTATAAAAACAGCACTAGATGAAGGTTCTATGGTGATATTTAAGATAGTCATCAATCTTTCTACAGGGTAAGGACAGTTCAGGCACCCTCTCCACTATTGCTTAGGGTCTCAGCTGGGGTCATCCTTGTGGGTTCCTGGGAATTTCTCTAGTGCTAGGTTTCTTGCTAGCCTCATAATGGCTCCCTCAATCAAGGTATCTCTTTCCTTACTCTCTGTCTCTTTCCTTCTCCATCTCAACTATTTCATTCCCTCAAGTTCTCCTTTCCCCTTCCCTTCTCCCCTCCTCCATCCCTTTTATCCTCCCTTCTCTCCCCACTCCCATGCTCCCAATTTTGTCAGGAGATCTTGTCTATTTTCCCTTCCCACTAGGGGGAATCTATATTTGTTTCTCTTAGGATTCTCCTTGTTACTTAGCTTATCTGGGGTCATAGACTATAGGCTCCTTATCCTTTGCTTTACAGCTAGTATCCACTTACGTGAGTACATACCATGCTCATCTTTCTGGGTCTGGGTCTTCATCCAGCAGCTGATGGAAGCAGAGGCAGAGATCCACAGTGGAGCACTGGGCCGAGCTCCCCAAGTCCAGTCAAAAAGTGGGAGGAATGAGAATATGAGCAAAGAAGTCAAGACCGTGATGGAGATACCCACTGAAACAGCTTACCTGAGCTAATTGAAGCTCACCAACTCTGGTTCTCAGTAGAGGACCAAACTAGGTCCTCTGAATGTAGGTGACAGTTGTGTGGCTGGGCCAGACTGTGCAACCAGGATTTATCTGGACTGCTTGTACTGACTTTTTAGAGCCCATTCTCTTTGGAGGGATACCTTGCTCAACGTAGATATAGTATGGAGGTCCATGGTCCTTCCTCAAAGCAATGTGCCTTACCTTCTGAGGAGTGGATGGGGGGGTGGGTTGGGGCAGAAGGTGGAGGTGATGTAGGAGGGTCATCTGTCTATGTGTTACTTTCATTGGTTAATAA
>LOEQ01000963.1:276484-292014 GCA_001685075.1 Bramus lutescens | reverse complement strand
GAAGAGGCTAGATATAATGGGCCAGGAAGTGTTTAAATGAATACAATTTGTGTGTTGTTATTTCGGGGTACGAGCTAGCTGTGCGGGAGCTGGGCTGGATGAAAAGCAGGGAGAGGAGGGAGTGGGAACTGGGGTTGGTATGTAAAATTAAAAAAGAAAGATTTTTAATGAAATAAAACAGAACTGATCACTTAAAACTTTGTTTTTGAACTAACTGAATGTGCTCCTGTATGTCTCCTTTTCACTTTGCTTTACGTAGAATAAGCAGACAGAACATCAGACGTCCACAATAAAGAGCCGAAGAATGTCCCTACCTTCTTGTTGGTCTGCTGTTCAGCAACACTGATAAACACACCATATTAGCTCTAACTCCTATGTAAAATTACTCTCTAATTTTATTTTGAATCATGCTCATTTTCAAATAAGAAATGCCAGATTGCATTATTGAGAGGCGATTACTCTCCAATTCTTCCTGGCTTATAAGAAGAAACCACAGGCTTCCTCCAAGGCCAAGTTCAGGAGTCTGGGTCTCTAGAAATAGGATCTACTTAACATTTCTGGGAGTATAGTTATGGCATTTTAGATTAGAAAATGCCCATGCAGTAATTTTCTTTTTGGACACTTAGAGGGCAATGCTAGGCAGTATAGTGTATTTGAGAGGACTTCTTGGTCTGCAACAGGGTAGGAGAAAACCCTCAATGTGTTTTTAGGGTATTTGCAGTAACATCTCATGCAGTCTTTTGTTACTGTCGTAACACAGATTTAAGGGAATTGTTGGAAATGTTAATTTCCTATGTTCTCACGTGCTAGACAACGGTCAGCACAGACAAGCCACCATATATCATAGAACCGGAATGATAATGTGGAAGCTATATATAGGGCTTTAACGGTCTCACAGGAAACGTCTTTCTTTGGGGGTTTTGTTTAAGCATCTAAGGTGTTAAAAACCTTGAGACGAAAATGGGGGACAGGATCAACTGAACTTTTTTTGGCCTAAGATGAACACTACTTTGAGAACCTAGGGTGACCTATACAGTTCTAATAAGTACCTCACTAAGACTATATAGGTCTTCACATCTCAGTGCATGCATTCCCACAATGGCAGTTTGTGGTTAGTGAACATCAGAAATGGGGCCAGAGAGATAGCGCACTCTGTAGAGTGATTGTTTCCCAAGGCATGAGCATCTAAATTCCACCCCCACAACCATGGAAAGAGTCCAGGCTTGGTAGTTCTGTCTTGTAATTTCAGTCTGGAAAGGTGGAGGTAAACAAATTGTCAGGGGCTCATTGGGTATCCAGTCTAGCCTGCTTGGTTAACTTCAGGCTCATGAGAGACCCTGTCTCAAAGGACAGTGCCTGAGGAATGATATCTGAGGTTGTGTGTGTGTGTGTGTGTGTGTGTGTGTGTGCAAAAGAAATATCAGAGAGGGACTCTTCTGTGGGTGCCACCGAGGTCTGGCACTAGAATATCATCGTGTGTGATCCCTTGAAGAGGACTGTAAACTGCTTGATCAGAGGATGTGTTAGGTATGTTGTTTTGTCTCTCTTGCTATATGATTATTTTCCTTTGTAGTTCTGATAAATTAACATTGGCTCACGTATTCAATAGGACTCTCTACCCCCGCCCCCAAGGACTCTGTTTAGAAATGCAGGTTAATTCTCCCAGGCTTTCCTAGAGCATTTCTGCCTCATGCTACTAATTAAGATAAGCTTATCACTTTACGTTATACCAGGAATGCAATTAGAGCTTCTAGTGAGAACTGTAGCAATCAATTTTATACAAATTATTCAAACCTGGTAAGGTAGAATACAGTTTTAATAGGACAAGTGAGCATACTGTGATTTATCAGATATGATGTGAATTCAAAAGCCACGTGAACACGACATCCGTAACCCATGGTGTGGCCCAAGTCACTGGGAAGCCAGTTCTTGGCCTTTCATTGGGGGAGAGTTAATAAAACACCTTCCATTTTCCACTGTGCCGTGACCTTATTTGTGATTTGAGAGGGATTTTTGTTTTTGGATTTGAATGGTGTCAGACTTGAGAAAGCCATCTGTAGAATACAAAGCACAGATTAGCAAACCCCTGCATTTCTCTATTCGGGTGCATGCTGTGGCGCAGCCCTCAGGCCCTTGTGGTCTTTCTTTCTTTTGTGTGGCCCTTGGAGGCCAGGTGACCAGCTGACAGCATAATTAACTAATTTTCTGCGTAGTCCTTCGCTGCTGAGTGTATGGAGTGTTCTGTCTTATCTGCCAACTGTCAGTAATTACTTATTCATTGAATGGAAACTGCTTCCTAAGGAGGCATGAGACCTAGGAGGCTGAGTGGCTCCAGAGGAGGTTGTATCTTTTCCTCCTGAGATCACCTGCAGGTCATTCTTAACTCCCCATTAGGGCGTATAAATAAACCACAACACTCCTGGGCTTTCTTTTCTTAGACATCTTAAGACCATTTTACATTTTCTTAGTAAGCTTTCATTTTTCTGTGACATAGCAGTTCCTTATTTTAATTTTTTTAATGTGTGTGTGTGTGTGCATGCACTCACCTGTGTGTGGACATGTGTGTGGTGTGTGTGGGGGGGGCATAAATGCCATCAACTTCTTTTGTGACAGGGACTTTCACTGGCCTGGAACTCACTAACTTCAAGTGGGTAGGCACCACCAGGCCTGACACTTTTTCTGGGTTCTGGGGATTTAATTCAAGTCCTCTTCCTTGTGAGGCAAGCATGTTTCTAATGAGATATCTCCCAGCGTCCTGATCCTTATTGTCCCTTGTGCCTCTATTCCTGAGGTTACAGTTGCTTATTTTGTATGTTTCTTAAGTTTTCACTGGGTGCCCTGCATTGTGCTAGGTATTTTGCCATGTGGTGGGATGGAAAGGAACTTCCGCTCTTACATCAGCCCACTTCTGCTTCCCACTACTAGGCAGATACCAGCACCTCTCGGCCTGTGTGGCTTTAAAATTCCCCTTAGCCCAACCCTCCCCACATCTCTCTACTTTTACCTATACCTGATGGCTTTCTTCTTTTCTGTTTCATAGAAAGGGTCACTATGCCTCCATAAAATTGCACAGATTATTATTATTGTTGTTATTGTTGTTTTACTGGGTTAGTTTTCTTTCTTCTCTGCTTTCTTTTAATCTGATTAGTCTGTGGCTTTTCTTCCTCGAGCGTTCCGTACTTCCAGCCCATCCTTTACTAATAAGTGTGATATCTTGGCTGTCTTCTGTTGCTCATTCAAACTTCCCAGATTGTTGTTTCTTGAGGATGTGTCTTTTAGGATTCTTCCTTGTCTTATTATAATGATCTGTTTCTGGTTCATCACACCTATGAACATAAATGATCAATGTTTAGTTGAACATTTAATTTAAATGAACATAAATAACCAACGTTCAGCTCTCATTCCCTTTAGCATGCTCTATATTTGGTGAGAGGGGAGGGCTTGAGACAGGACTGCACGTAGCCCAGGCTGGCTTCAAACTTGTTATGCAACTTAAGCTACCCTTGAATGTCTGATCCTCCAGCCTCCACTTCCTCAGAGAACCACCACACTGACCTCCCCTTAACATCCTGATAGCATGTCACGCTGCTGTCTTTTTCATACTTCTAGAAAATTTTGAATTGATTGAGTCCGTGATATTATCCACTCTTTTTACTTATCCTCAGTTTCCTTTGTATTCACAGTCTAATTACAGCCCCTCAGGGGTTCCTCTAATACTTCTCTTCTTTATGTCAGAAGTTTCTTCTCCTCCTTCTCTTCCTCCTTCTTTTTTTACTTTTAAAGAAATCTTATTTATTTTTATATGTATTTTTTCCTGTGTATTTGCACATGCACTACATGCATGCCTCGTGTCTATGGAGGGCAGGAGAAAGCCCCGCATCTCCTGGAACTAGAGTTCCCTGTGGCTGTGGGGCATCACATGAGTACTGGGAATAGAACCCAAGTCCCCTGTAAGAACAACAGGTATTCTTAACCACTGGGCTGTCTTTCTAATCCCTGTTAGGCACCTTATAGGAGAACGGATTTCAAAGCTGAACTGGAGATGCCTGATAATCTATACCACATATATGATATAGGTATGTTTGTAGTATGTGTGTGTGTGTGTATGTGTGTGTGTGTTAGACCCTCAAAGTTTGTCAAAGACCAAAACATAATCAAAACTTATTTAGAGCATGATGACAGCTCCTTCTAGGGTATTCCACTCCAAACACACTCTCCTTTCTGGTCTGTGTTCCCTTGTGCCTACATATTAATCCTGACTCCCCTTCTTACTGCCATCTTCTTCTGTAGCTAGTTAGAGTCTCCATTTTCAGTTACAATTCATGAAATTAGCCCATCATAAATCTGCCTTCATTACATTTCTGTCTCACAATCCTTTTCCAACATCCTCAACATTCGAGATGTATCTTTTCATATATGCTACAATGTTAAAATCTGCTCCTATCCTGGCTTACAGTTAACAGTCTTCAGTATATTCTTTTTCTTTTCCTTTGCAGGTTCAATTCAACGTGAACAGACAGTTGATTTCTTTTTTCTTATAAGGGAAAACATTTAATGGGGTGGTTTGATGTTTCAGAGGTTTAGTCATTATCATCATAGTGGGGTATGGTGATTGGACAGGCAGACAGTACTAAGAGAAGGAACTAAGAGTCCTATACTTTGCTCTGAAGGTAACAGAAAGTTGACTGAGACATTGGGTTTATTTTGAGCATAGCAGACCTCAAAACCTGCCCCCACAATGATACACTTCCTCCAACAAGACCACCCCCACTCTAAGAAAGCCATACCTTCTAATAACGAACGCCACTCCCAGTGAGATTATGGGACAAATTACATTCAAACTACCACATTCCCCTCCCTGGCCTCCATAAACTTGTAGCAATATCATAATGCAAAATTCCTTCACCCAAGTTGAAAATTTAGCTGGGTGAGATCTTGGCCTTAAGTGGCCAGCACTCCCTTTATTCTATTTCTTCATCTGTTTATCTCCTTGAACACAGGATTTAGCTCCATTCCACTTCCTGTTGTTACTTTTCTCCTAAGGTCATACATTTTCACTTTTTCCTTCCATGGCTTTCTCCTTCTCATCATAAATCTTTGTGAGTTAACTCTAATAACCACACAACAGAGTCTATACTAGGTTGTTTTGAGATTTCCTCTGCCAATGGATTTAATCCAAAACTCTTCACTTTACCTCAGGTAGACTTTTCAGATAAGTACAAAAAGCAGCTACATTCTTCACCAAAATATCACAACAATGATTTGTAGACAACATACCAAAATTCTTCTCCTCTGAAACATCTTGAGCCCTCCCCCCACAGTTCATCAGGTCACAGTCAGCACCATTGTCTTTCAGGCTCCACTAAGCAACACTCAAAACATTCAACTGCTTTTCTAATCCGCAGTCAGCCCCAAGGTCCATATTGCTTCAAACAAAAGCATGGCCATGCCTATCACAGCAATATTTCCATCCCTGGTACCAACTTTCTATTGCTGTGAAGGGACACCGTGACCACAGCAACTCTTATAAAGGAAAACATTTAATTGGGGCTATCTTACAGTTTCAGAGGTTTAGTCCATTATCATCATGGTGAGACATGGTGGCCTTCAGGCAGACAAGGTACTGGGAAAGTAGCTGAGAGTTCTAGAACTTTATCTGAAGACAAGAGGAAGTGAACTCGATCAGTTGGTTTTTTTTTTTTTTTAAATAACAAGATTCCCCTTTGGACATTCCTCTGTAATCTATAGACAGTGTGGACCTGTTTGTCTTATATCTTCAGATATAAGACTTTGCTACTTTCTCTCCATGAAATTAACCCTCCTTCTTCTCCATTAGTGATCCCTCTTTTTCTTTCAGATCTATCTCACTACCTACCACCACCCCACCAGTAAAGTCGTTCTTGACCCTAGGAAGAGTTCCTCTCAGATTTTCTTTTGTTCTTAAACTTTGTTGATATATTGAGGATGATTCTATCTCTTAAATTTCATTCTTTTGACTCTCTCCCTATCATCTTTTGCTTATATCTCCTATGAGGCAGGGATGGAAGCATTTTTTTCATCCTTGACTCTTGGCAGTCAGCATAACGCATGAAGAGCTATTGTTGAAAGGCCATATGCTCCCAACTTCAACTGTAGAGCCTTCTGAGAGGAATAAAAAATGAAGTCAACCATTTAGATCTTTGAGACTGTTTGAGACCCTTTGAAACTCTAACTCTTGCTGGTCACAATCACAGTATTAATTATGAATTTCCCAATATGAACTATTTATTCTGCACAAATAACCATTGTGTAGCATATCTTAGAATATGTGTTATATACCAGATGAAAAATCTGACCCTAACATACGTGAGCACAAATTTTTGTTGCAATTTTGTGTATTGTTTAAGGACTGCTCTTCTCTCTCTCACTTCCTCTCTATGGTTGTTGTTCTCTTTCTTGCCCTGGCTAAGACAACATTGGACCAAAGCAGCTGTTTTCACTGCCCTAAATTCCACATTGTCACACTTGAATAAAAATGACTGATCTCTACATCTTTTCTGAGACCTTATTAGATTTCTTATGGGATTTATTATGATGAGTAATACTCATCATTCTAAATTATATTTTTTGTTATTCTAATGAGAAAACTGGGTTACGGTGAAATTAAATTCATTTCATGGAGATTTTATCAGAGAACCTTAAGTGAAATTATAAAAAAACTTATAGAAAACTTCTAGAAAAAAACCAAAAACTATTGTGATTGATAATGCATATGAATGCCTCATCTTCAGCCACAGTGGAAACTGTAAAGCTAATGCAAAGCCACCACAGTGTACTTGAGTTCTTCCTGTCCTTCACTGGTCTATCCTTTATATATATATATATGTGTGTGTGTGTGTGTGTGTGTGTGTGTGTGTGTACATGTACGTATTGGTTTTTTAAAAGCTTTTTTATTTCTTCAGGAAATTTTATTTTATGTTTCTTTAACAAGATCTCATGTATCCTAGATTGGCCTCAAACTGGCCTCACTATATAGCTGAGGATTCCCTGGCAAATATGATCCTCTTGCATTTATTTCCTGAGTGCTGGGACAACAGGAGTGCAACACATACTGTCTATGTATTGCTGGAATCAAACCCAAGGCTTCATGCATGGACAAGCAGTCTGCATCCTAGTTCCAGGAAATGCAATATTTTGTCTGTAACCACTGAATGACACTACTGGGGGCACTTTAGAATTTTCACCTTAGACAGTCATTGCAGAAAGGATTTAGAGCAGGAGTTCTCAATCTTCCTAATGCTGCCGCCTGTGAATACAGTTCCTTATGTTGTGATGACCCCCAACCATAAAATTATTTTGTTGCTACCTCATAACTATTTTTCTACTGTTATTTAAACATCATAATGTAAATATCTGGTATACAGGATATCTATTATGTGACCCTCAGAATTTGTGTGGCAATTTTTTGGGGAGAGGAAAATCATTTTTTATAATGATAGAGGCAAAGAAGACAGTGGGATCTGACTGACAAAACACATTAAAAGTTAGTCTGACAGATTAGGCAAACCTCATCAGATACTATGGATCTAGGAAGCAAGTTATCAATGCCAGACAGGTGAGCTGAGGCTTTAGCAGGAAAGATTCTGCATTGCAAGTGCGGATGTTGGAGTTGTGTGAGTTCCTACTTGTATTTCAGAATCTGTGTAAGTACCTTTTTAATGACAGCCTTGTAAAAGAAGCAACCACATAGCTTGGGGTATCTACCATCATAACATAGTGCAGCAGTGAGCTTATTGTAGGCATAGAGAGTCTGTATCTATTAATTATTTAGTAGGCCAGGCAGTTTTCTCAATTTAGAAATCAATGAGCATTAACTTATATAATTTAAATGTCTGGATATTCATCTTGAAACATATGAGGATTTAATTTGAATGAGTACGTTGATTCTTTTGTATATGTAATTATTTACCAAGAAAAGTGAACACATATTTTTAGAAGTTTTTTAAAAGTTTAGTCTGTATATAATTGATATAAAGAGAGAAAAATAGGGATTGGGACTATAGGTTTAGCTGTTAGCAAGTGGTTTCCCTTCAATTCCTTTGTTATTTACATTTAAGAAGCATCTTATTTATCTCTGGCAGACCATGCTTTCTTAATATGGAGTAATATCAATGTTTGGAAAAATAATTTAGATATTATGATTCATTTTTAACCAGTTGTGTGCAAATTCTTGTTATTTTTCTTTGGAAGTTTTTTTGCCCATGCATCTATGTTTACCAGCTATACATTTCTGGTTCACATATTGGTTCACATTTGAAAGCCACGTCTTACTCTATATACACATGTAAGTATGCACAGTTGAACATTTGCACACATTGAGCAGACATACCCTGAATATATAGATATGTGTGGAATTTTGATCAATTCGTATACTTGGTTTTGTTCTGTTTTATAGATTGTGTCCTTCCAGAAGGCATTGATTTTTGTTTTCTTTCCTTTTGCTGAGAAGATCTCAGAATGTCACCAAGAACCGTACTCTAACATACACTCACGTGTTTAAGATATTCTTTTATAAAGTAAACACTTTGCTAGTGAATAGTGCAATCAGATAGACTCTGGCTATAAAGAAAGCAAGTAACTATGGCATATGGTTTTTGCTTGTTTGCCTGTTTGTTTATCAACTTGGATAGAATCAAAGAAAGCAATTAGAATTGTGTGTATCTCTATACTTACAAGTGAGGCTATGTGCAGTTAAATATTATTGGTCAGTTACATAAGAGGACTTATCCTAGAAGGATTTAAAAGGAGATGAAATTAAAAGAAGGTAAAAATAACAATCCCTACCTTATTTTTGTCCTATGCATGGTAATGTTCTCTGCTATAAACTCCCTTTTTGTCAAAGCAGCACGGAGCCAAAAGATAACATTCTTGGCTTTCCCATTGATACTGATTTTGGCTATAATAGTCTGTCTCCTAACTGATTCTCTGCTCCAGTACAATCTGGAGTAGACCTAGCAACAGACAGTAATGCACACAGGACACAACTAGTCACAGATTTACTTTGCTGAATATCTAGCCTGGGAAAGATTAATATCTTGAATTCATTGCTCATCGTTTCTAAGTAGGTATCAATAAAAGAATAAAAAAGCAGGGAAATGTCTTTTACAAGTTTAGATTTCATGTTGTTGCAATGGAGAGTCTTTTGTAGACAGGACAGTGAATAAATTCCTGTAGAGATAGTCTATAAAATTTTTTTCAAGAATTTCCTTCCCATGACTTAAGGATAGTTTTGCTTAGCACTAGGATAAATTTGAAATGATTTTTAATTTTCTTTACCACAAACCTTCATAAATCTCCAAGATATCAATGTGTATGATTCATAAACTCAATGTGGTCATTTCATTTTGTAGATATGTCATGCGTGCATTTAAAACATTTTTAAGGATAAGCAAATATGATTTATGCATTCCTCCTGAAATACTGTTTCTTTAAAGTCACACATGGCTGAGGTGATGTGTAACTGACCAAATACAAAATTAGGGTGAAATCTTTCACACAAAGTTATCAAAAAGACATACAAAAATAATTACTGAAATAGGCCTTTGATTTGGTAAAATTGTAAATGAATATATCTGTGCTTTTAATATGTCTGGAGGGGGATAAACACAGCTGTCCATAATGAGAAGTAGATTACATCATGACACTTTAAATAAGACTTCTAATGAGAAATCAGGATTAAGTTGAATCCGGAGGAGAATTTTGTTTGCCTTGAGAATTTCAAGATGATCTCCCCTAGGGAGAATGATGCCACATTAAGAGATTTTTAATTTGAAATGAGGTTACATGATTGTAAATTGCTGACAGATATTTAGTAAATGATTTAGTGCTTGTGTTTACATTTCCAGCTCAGGAAAGATTTTGGCTTTTTCAGCAAACTGAGGAAATGTCTTAAAAACACATTTAGCTAAACTAAATAAAGTGTCCAGAGAATGAAATATGGGGGAGAATGAGATACTACTTTAATATATTTTAATTATGCATTCAAATTAAACAACCTTTACTTTATGAACAAATCAATCTTCATTATTCCAGTTGCCATGAAATTAATTTATTAGTGGGAGCTGAAGAACTAGGGGCAATATTTGAACAAATGTTATGGTTTATATTTGGGCAATATTAAAAATTAGCTTTTATGATTTTTTTGTAATAGAAGAATTCATCATTATATAAGGCCCAATATTTCACTCTCAGATGGTTTGTAAGGCTCCGGGAAAACATCTAGGAGTTAAAGATTATGCATGCAAGATACTGTGTTTATTGTACAGACATCAGCAGCGAGGAAAGTATCTGTTGTCCAACTAGTTGTACAAAAAGGTAGCCCTCTGGGAAAGGTAGATAAGACCAAAATGGATACCACAACCTGCTCCCTTTTTGCTTCTGAAACTTTTATTTTCAATGTGCCACCTACTGTCACACACAGGCTCTTTCTCCTCTTTGTAACAGCCTCACACAGCTTGCGAAAAAAGAGATCCAGGCTTCATTAGAGAAACACCACCCAAAGGGTCTCTTTCAAGGGCTTTGTATTTTGCAGCTGGAGACATGACTGAATGCAGGATGGTTTCTAAGGCCCCACAATATGTAGCCCCGGATAGACGCCACTGTTATTATAGATACTGCAGGAAAATGTGCTATTTCGTCCTGAGCTGCCTTGTGGACCGGTGTCACTGGGGGAAATATCACAGCCTGGTTTATGGGAACCTGTCCTATTTTATATGCAGGTACATCATAAAGAGCTTTATGCTTGGACAGCCAGCTAGAAATACAGGGCTTTCCATCCAGTCAAGATGCTCTGTTTTATTTTTATTTTTTATGAGAAAAAAGTGGCTCACCATTTACCTTTTTATGTCCATTTTTAATTTAGAAAAAAATCATTTTTTTCTCTTAGATTTTAGATCTGATTCTCTCTCAGGGCTTGTGTCCTTCTCCCCTTGTTTCTTCATGTACATTTGCTTCTGCCCTAAAACCGGTGCAATTAACTTCTGTCACCTTAAAAGCCTTTCTTACAGCACAGTGCTCCAGCTGTTGAAGCATATGTAATTACATCCCACCCTACCTGTCCTGGGGCATGCTAGCTTCATACAATTTTCATATCACCCTTTTTCATTATTCAAGCAGAGTGAAATTTTAAGGACAGTGTGATTAGGCTGAAATGGGAACTATTCAAGGCTTGGCATTGTGTGAAAAAGCAGACTCTTTCCTTCCTTACCCGGAACTTAAAATGCTGTTGCTGCAAAAGGAGTTCAGTCAGCTTGGCACACACACCAGGCACATTCACAGGCTACCCAACTAAAGACTCACCATGCACCCATATTATGTGCCATTAGTATTTTTGTGGAGTTTAATCTGCAGGAAATGGTGTTAATGATTTAGCAATTTTATAAATTTATGTAGATTCTGCTCTGATTTTGGCAATGAGATCCAGTGGAAGCAGAGTGAACAATGTGGACATTTATGCAAATTGCCTTACTGAGGTGCTTAAAGAACATTGGCCATAATGTTAGAAATCACTGTACAACAAGAGAAAAGGGAATAAAAGACGTAAGTAGTTACTCGCTCTTCACATAACATTTAAACAAAAGCTGACAACGGTGACATAAACACAGAAAATGAGCTCAAGCCATTTTCAGTTACCCTTTACCCTACTTCCTAATGATATATCTCTGTTTTTTCTGTTATATTTTGATTCAGTATCCATCAATGAGGTTTAATATTTTAACTCCTCAGGATCAAACTGGGATACTGGGTCCATAAAACTCACACCCATGATTTTGACTATTTTATTTGCTATACTCAAATTGAAAGTGGAATTGAAAAGCATAAAAAAGGTGTGCATAGCCTCCATGCCAGGGTGCCTCTCAGACACACCTACAATCGTTTACTAATTAATCACAAAATCGCGTGCTTAACATGGACTAAATACATTGATACATCATGTCAAGTTACCAGAGCTACAGGAATGTTCTGAGTTAATAGGAACAAAGCAGAAACTACATAGAGCTGGGAAGGTAGTTTTGGGAGAGGATGTAATAAGGTAGAAAAGAGGAAGGTGGCATGTTTATTACCCTGTGTGGAGATTAGGTGTGTGTGTGGTGTGTGTGTGTACAATTTTTGGAGTTTTAAAAAATTTCTTTTCATTCTGCCTTCATATATGTTTGTGCACCACCTGTGTGTCTGCTGCTTATAGAATCCATAAGAGGGTGTGAGCTAATCTACAGCTGTAGTTACAGATGGTTGTGAACTGCCATATGAGCTCTTGGACCTGAATCTGGGGCCTCCGCAAGAACAGCAGGTGCTCAAAAGCTGAGCCATCTCTCAATGTTGTTTTTCTATCTTTTGATATTCTTTTCTCCTTAGGAAAAAATGTTAGAGAACTAGCTAAGTATACTACTACTTGCTAATTAAAAATACTTAGGGTATTAATTCCTATTGAAATTATATACCCTTTCAAGTCCTTTTCAAACATGAGATAGAAACATAAATAATGAAAAACTTACCATTTATGAGAACTTTGTCAGAACTCAGGATCAGAACTTTAAGACCATGCAAATTTAGCTCTTCATTTTGAATTTGCACATATAGTGTCACATCATCAAAATTAACATCAAATGTTAAAAAACATAAGGGTCAATATAATCTTTTGTTTGTTGATTGTTGGTTTCTATGCTAACACAGATAATTAAAAAATAATTTTGTTTCATTTAATAAGATGAAAGTTGGAATGCATGAACATTCATGTTCTTTGAGTAGAAATTCCAACTCTAAATATATATAGACAGAATCTCACATGTTATAAGGGATATGGTAGGAATATTTATAACTTTTTGAGTAACAGAGAACCACTTGAAAATGCAACACAAGACCATTGGCTAAAGAATAAATAAATAACTCAAAATATGGTTATATAACCATATATCACATCCCTGAACAAACAAAGTAATTAGTCAAGGACTCAACTTGATGAACTCTCAAAATTTAATACTGAACTCTGAAATCACTTTGTAGAAAATCAGGTTTTATTTTCATAAAAGTAAAAAGCTATACAAAACAAATGGGTACATATATAAATGTATCTGCTAAAATTTGGAAATAAAAACACATGTAAAAGAAATTCAGGGGAGGAGACTTACTCTGAATTTAGGAGTAATGCTTTTTTGAGGAGGTAAAAAGGATTGAGAAAAGGAATGTAGAAACGCTTGATGGCAATGAGCATGTTTAACTTCATAAGGTAACTAGTAGTTAATGTTTTTGGTATTTATTCTTTAAATAGAAGTTGTCCACATATGCATGTATCTATACGTGTACTTATATGTCTCTTCAAGGAAATTAAAGAAATTCAGAATAATATGCTTCCCAGATTAAAATCTGCTACATGCAATGTCTTTTGGCATCCTAGAAAAAATGCTATTTGGAGTGATTCACAATAAGGAAAAATTATGTGCAGTGTAAGTAAACATAAAAACTCAAGGATTTTTATGCCTAACGCATGTGTAAGATTTTCTGTGAAAACATTATTGACTTATTTATTTATATTTTTTTCAAAACCACACAATAACCTATAATGCAGTACACTCTAAATTCATGGTTGAGGACTGAGAGAAGCAGGAGATCTGAGGAGGGAGCTACTCTATAGTGAGTGTTGATGTTTCAATTAGTACCAATTCACAGCCCATGAGAGCTGTGGAGAGCGACCATCTGCTTGCCTACTATATGGTGGGAGATGAATGCATTGTGGCTATAACTAACTTCCTGACAGATAAATTCTCTGTGAATAAATTCTTAGAGTAATTCAAGTGTGTATTTATTTCAGCTTTTATTGGAATCGATGAGACAGGTGATCAAATACCCATTAAGGAGTTCCAGCCTATCATGGAACTCACATTGACAAGAAGGCAATAGAAGGTTCTCAATCTTCCACTGAAGAATTGTGCTGCATACTTCTAAGAGGCCAGCAGCGCATTTGAAAAGAATAAATGTCTATTGTTCCCTTAGGTTAATATTCCAAAACTTGAATTTAGATCATCAACTCATCGGGATTTATTTAAATTTATCCATATAGCTGCTCAGAGTTATAACCCAGTCGACCAGGAATGCTGTAAGCTAGGAATGTTGTAGCCATCGTTCTTGGAAGAAGAATATGGAAATGTGGTATTAGACATCTCTCTGTCACATTCTAAAACTCAGCACTCCCACAGAAATTCTGTTGGGTCCATTAAACTTGTGTTCTCTTGACTTTCACTTTCTAGGCTCATTTCTGCCTTCCCTTTTCACTTGGTGAATTCAAAACAAATGCTTCCAAAGAAACAGACTCCATTTCCCCAGAGCCATCAAATTTCTTTATTGAGTTATATGGGAAAGGAAATGACAGAATGACTCTGTTAAATTAAGTTTTCTCAGACTAAATGCCTAATTTGATTAAGCTCATTCATTGCTTAGGTTGTCAGCACTCGGGTTAGCATTTATTTTCTTATTCTATGCTGTGTTTCAAAGTAGGCTAGTGTGTAGAAAGGCCATTTGGTATTTACTCAATCACAGCTATTCTGTCTAAATGCTAACTACATAATATTTAAAAAAATGATTTTAGGATCATCAAATTCCTAGTTTTCTACAATTAGTTACTTGTGGTCACCACATAAAAAATCTGAATCAGGGTTCCAAGCCAGTTCCTTCTTAGACATCTGTGCTAGCAGAGACTATAGTATTTATCTCAAAGTGATGTTTTACAGCTCAAATACTGCATGTTACTCCAAACCACTATATTCCTTTTTAGGTTCCTTACAGAAATCTAACATTTTATATTAAATAGTCATTTTTAATCAGTGTTATTTGAAAATTTAAATGTATATAAGAAAGAAGAGCAGGAAAAAGTAGGTTTGAGCTTCAACCACATGTACTCTCACAACAAAAAAGCCTTGCTTTATACATTATATTTATTTATCCTGTGTATTTTATTTCCCTGAATATCACATTTCTATAGAGCCTTGAAAATGTTTATAATGCTACAGAAATTGATTGGTTACTACTCTGAAACTTTTAATGACATCTAAAGAAGGTCCTATAAGCAACATCATTTACAAGTATTTACATTGAGCTTTGTTGAATTTATCTGTATTCTTAATTTGTCAACAATTATTATATATTTAAATAATAGTACTTATATTTAAAAATTTCTTTGAAGTCTTTTCTATATGATGTTATATGGCTTCCTAAATGAATCCAAAATTTGTTTATCAGAACATAGTTATTTAATTACATTCTTGAGATTTTCCAATACAATGGCAATACAATGAAGGATTTTATTAATTTTTAATAGATAGTTTTATTTTTGCATGTGAGTGTATCAATTGCATGCAGACACCAAGTAGAAAAATAAGAATACACCACAGGACTCTGATAATGTTTATTAGAAAGAATACCACAGTCAGCATGAAAACACAGAGGCCAAAAGAAAGAAAGAAAGAAAGAAAGAAAGAAAGAAAGAAAGAAAGAAAGAA
>LOEQ01000963.1:262030-276431 GCA_001685075.1 Bramus lutescens | reverse complement strand
AAGAAAGAAAGAAAGAAAGAAAGAAAGAAAGAAAGAAAGAAAGAAAACCAATCAACAAAGAATCATTTACTTCTCAGATGTTCTTCAAATCTCAAGATATAAATATCTCTATAGACAAAAAAGATGAAAATGATGGCGGGGTCCATTACCACTCTATATTCCTTCTATAAAAAGAATCCCAGTAATTCTTCATATTGAAGTGAAAGCGTGATCCACAGTGTTGGATAGCATAAGAACATGTGAGGCTCACTGGTGATGACCAATATTAGAAGAGGAAGAGTACAGAACACCAGAGTTATCATAATAGTGACCAGCAGATAAACTTTGACTCTAATAGAGAAGTGAGAGGACAAATGTATCAAATTACGTTTAAAATCCTCTTAGTGAGTTTACTAAAGAAGGTGTTGTAATCAGTAACATAAATAACTTAAGGTTGTAAGATAAGACTAAGTGAAGAGATTTGCATGGTGATGCTTCATTTTTGAGGAAAATAGAAAAACAAAATATGTCAAGGCAAAGAAGGGAAATACTGAAGCTAAAAACCAAAAAAAAACCCAAAACCCAAAACAAGACAAAGAGAAAATAGTAGTTACAAAGTCAATAGTAAATAGTTTCCCATTAAGAACTACTTTTATGCAAATGACATCCTCTTGCAAATCAAAAGAGTCAAGGCTATGCATATTTGCATAAAATAAACTATAAGTTTAAAATATACCAAAGAAGGAAAAGAACTACAGAAAAGATAAGACAATCAATCCATGATGAAGACAAAACAAGTGGAAACTTATAATATATTAAATATATTTATCCAGCATTAGTGCTTATAAAGGAATCAAGCAACCTTAACAAGGAAGGGCATATTAATTGAACCTGTCTTGTGATAGAGACTTCAATTTCCCACTTTTAAGAGTGGATAGATAAAGCTGCACATTGTGAACCTGAGTAATACTGAAGAGTATTTGGACCTAACAGAATAACCTGGCAACAAACAGTATATCATGTGTCTCAAATGCATATAAAATATTCTGAAGGCTCTGAGGATAAGAATATAAAAATGTAGATTCCAAAAATAATAATGTAGAAATAAAAAAATATAAAGTTATAAGTCTAGGAGAATGAGAACAGACTGTCAGCAGCTTTCTCAGCAGCTTGAGGATTAACTAGTAACAGTGGGTTAATTTGCTTTACAACCCATAGTCCTATTTACAAGGCCAAAGCATCTCTTTGCAAACTGAGAGCTAGCCTGCAGATATGAGCTGAGTCAACTTTTAGGAAATAGATATATGATCTCTGGGTTATGCATTATCCTGTGAAACTGGAAGCATAAAAAGGGAGACCACAGGGCTTCGTAAACACTACCTGGAAATACCAAGAAAGACAATAGATTAAGTACAAACACTAGTTTACCTGAGAAACTATGCTAATGGAGATGGTAAAGTAAGTCAATCTGTATCTGAGTTTTACCTTGACATTGTAAAAATTCCTTTGTTCAGACCTAATGCTTGGTGCCCCTCCTATAAAAAGATGGGTTCAGAAACTGGCCTCTGCCACAGCCTAACAAAAATCCCATCTCTGGTTGTGGTCTCAGCTAGCTGATAAGCTTTTTGTGCCCCACAGACTTTTTAATTAATTAATTTTTCCTGGATTCTGGTTTCTGGAATAAAGTTTACTTCTGGTTTATTAGACTTTGGTTGTCTATCCCCATTTTTTGCATAACCCCCCTGGACCTAACATTTTGTTGATCCATACAGGGAACGCACACCTGGTTCTGAGGAGATACCCCAGTCTCTGATTGGACTTTGGTGCTCTGTCTCTATTTTTGCATGACCCCCCTGGACCCAACAATTCTTCAGTAAGACTGTCTATTAAGCTTTAAAGTCAAAATATAAAAACAGTGATATCAAAACAGGTGTCGTTTATGACTACAGTGGAACAAAACTAGAAATCAATATCAAAATTTAAGTGGGAAAAACTCACAATGGGAAAGAGGCAATAACCTTTTGGACAGCCACAGGGCATAGAGAAAATAAAGAAGAATATTAAAATATTTCTTCATACTTATTACAAAACATGAGTAGACAAACTTCTAAGATGCAGTAAAAGTTTGGAGAGAAAAGTTAAAGATATAAATGCTTACATTAATAAATAAGAAATGTCTCAGCAGCACTTTGCTCCTAAACTTTAGCAGTAACAAACAAAAACCAACCAACCAACCAACCAAACAAACAAACAAACAAAAAAAGCAAAGAAATTAAGTTAAAAATGATACAAAGCCTTAAATCTATAGAGAAAACCTTCAAAGAGTACCAATGGATATATGAAAGTGTAATCAGCAACCCTAGTCTTAAGGATATGTTGACTAAAGCTCCATGAGATGTTATTTCTTATCAGCTACATTGACTATTATGATAAAAAATATCAAGGAGTGTTGGCAAAGATTGGTGTTGGAATTTTTGTTGGAGACCCACTGTTGGTGAAAAAGACTAATATCCAAACACTGAAAAATAACTCAAGAAACAATATATCTAAAAAACCAAAAAAATTCATTTAAAAATGGGCTATGGATCTAAACAGGGAATTCTCAATAAAGAAATATCAAATGGCCGAGAAACACCCAAAGAAATGGTCAACATCCTTAGACATGAGGAAAAAGCAAATCAAAACTTTTTTGAGATTCTGTTATACCTGTCAAAATGACAAAGATCAATAACATAAGTGACAACTCAAGTGGGATATAATGTGGAGCAAGGAGAACACTCCTCCATTGCTGGTAGGAGTATCAAATTCTATAGTTATTAGAAAAATCACTACGGCAATTCCTCAGAAAATTGAGACTCAATCTACCTTAAGACCCAGACATACTACTCTTGGGCATTTACTCAAAGGACACTCTGCTATAAGGGCTCTTGATCAACAATGTTCAATGCTGCTCTACTTACAATAGTCAGAAACTGGAAACAACCAAGATGTTGCTCAACAGAAGAATGGATGAAGTGTGATACATTTACACAATGGAGTATATTACTCAGCTGTTAAAAGTGATATCTTAAAATTTGGAGGCAAATTGAAAACTCAAGAGAACTAGAACTAGAAAAAAAATCTTGAGTGAGGTATCCCATATCCAGAAACGCAAACATGGTTTGTATTCACATACGTGGATATTAGCCATTAAATAAACAACAAAGTTTAGTAGTCCCAACATCCAGTATAAAGGAAGGGACTAGGGTGAACAAGTGGTTCTCCCCAACAGGGGAACGCATGGATCTTTCCAGGAGGGGGAAGTAGAATAGATTTTATAGGTTGACTGTGGATGACATAGGCAAAGAGAACAGTCAGAATAGATGGTGAGGGAGATGGGATTGAGAAAATGCATGGAAAGACAGCTAGAACTGAGAGGTCTTTGAGAGGTGGTGTGGAAACCTAGAGCAGTGGGAACTTCCTAAAAATACATGAAGGTGATCTTAATTAGTTTCTAAATAATCGGGGAGACAGACTGCCACCTGGCCATCTCTTAACACCAAATGTATCTCCCAGTCCCAGGAGGAGTTACATCCAATTGAGTTCTTGGCCAAGAGGGTCTCATGGAAATCCTCAAGCAATTGAGGCAATTGTGGAGAAATAGGCTGCTCCCCACAAACTGAGAGCAAGGTACTATTCCTGCAGTCAACAACCACACAACTCATTGAACATGGAGAGGTTGAGTTGGTGCCTACAAAGAACCTTCACCCCTTTGTTCTAGTATCTTTGGTATGGGAAGTTACTCTGCAAGGTGCCACAAGAGAAATAATATAAACACCAATCCTGCCACAAACTTTTTTAAATCTAAAATTCTGTCCTTCCTGAACAATATGCTAGAACAATGGTGGCACAAAGCTAGCGGGAGTAACCTGCTGTAGGAATTCCTACTGTCACTAGCCTTTAAGTTATCTGCCCACTTGGGTGTGGCCTCTTATACTGTATATGCCAATGTAAAGCAGGCGTCAAGCCTCTTTTCAAGGCTGTTGGATTCGGTTGCTGTTCCCCGTTCAAGCAGAGGATTGCGATATGTGAGTCTACCCCTAAATAAATAACCCTTTATTGTACTCAATTCAGAGCTAATGTGGGATTTCTTTTAAGCATCCTTCTTCATCTGATGTCCCACATGGATCAGAACTGCACACCTATCAGGTGGATCTGCTTAAAGGCCCAAAGGGATCACAGCCCAGAAAGTCTCCCAAACCCACCCATTTGACTTGCTTTACCTACTAAGCGTTATTTTGTAAAGCCCCTGCCACAGTGGAACTAATTGCATGCAGCAACTTAAAAAATTCCCAAGTGCGTGTGTGCCCCTTGCCCCCACTGCTGCATTCTCTGCTGCGTTCCCTGCCATGTGGTGATTTGTGCAACTTACTGTTTGTACTACTGGCTTTTGAGTTCTGGGCTTCTGGTTCCATGTATGGAATTAATTTAATTGCTTTTAATTCGTCAAGCAAAGCATATTTCTGGGTATTTGACCTGCACCAAAACGGGGAAACCAAAGCAGCTCAGGACTGTTCCTGGCACCATGTTGCAACTCTGGTTGCAACTCCGCAACCACGACACCTGCTTGTCAATAAAGATTATTACACCTAAAACAATTTATCAGATTTCATAACTGGTAATTAATAAATCAATAAACTTGAAAGTTATATAATTACAGACAATATTACCATTGAAACTTTAGAAACTTTTTTGCTAATACTATGGATTGTATTCTGCAAGGCTTATATGGTTATGGTGATACATCCATTTATTGGCTATTGGGACCCAGTTTTTTCTTCATATTATATCCTCAAGAAAATGGCTTGATACAAGAGGCAAAAATGAGGCACTTTTAGAATTGATACAGTATTTACAGACTAATAATGAACAGCTAGCTGACAGGATTAATACCATCGATAATCAAAAGTTACCTGAAAAAATAATACTATTGAAAAGAGTAACATTAATATGACAGACAAAATTAAATCCATGTCAAAGGAAACTGAAAAATTATCTGAAAGATTTCATACCGTTGACTTTGACAATCAAAATATGTTAAAAATTTATGATAGGTGAGCAAATAAAGTATCTCTTCAGGACAGCAATCTGCACACTATCCAAATAATGTCCAAGGATGAGGTGTTATCTCTAAAGAAAAAAATCTTCAGACCTTGGAATCACATGTGCAGAACGAGGACCTGGAGCCTCAGTGAAATCAGTAGAGATATATACAGGCCAGGATATTCATTCAGGCCTTACAAAAGACAGTAGTAAAAAGATTTGAAATGACTGAGGAATTTTTGGAGCTAATGAGCAGGGAAAGAAGGTACAAGGACAGGATTCAACATCACCAGTAGCTGTCAGAAAGACTTACCCGGGGTTTAGCTTTCTACCCTGTCATCTACTCTGACAAAGCATCAAGTTCTAAAGGCCCAAAAGGATCCAAAGAAGGTAGATGGATACCTAAAGGAATGATCTAAAAGAAATTAAGCAAGCAATTGTAACTTATGACTTGCATTCCTCATTTGAGATGGTAAAGACATGGGCTCCACCATTAAAGCCACATCACATGACTAGCTTCAGTTAGTTTCAGCAGTCCTGGATGAGGGGCCTCAACTGATGTTTAAATGCTATTTCAGAGATGCTAAACTTTTAGAACAACAGGGAAAAGCAAAAGGACTTGAGACTTCACAAGATCAAATTCTTGATGAGGACAGTTATGCTGATCCACAGGCTCGAGTTCTTCATGATGAACAAATCTTGTCCCTACACCACAAAGCAGCCTTAAATGCTAGGCACATGATTCAAGAACTAGGAAAACAAATTAAATCATATACTAGGGCTAAACAGGGCCAGAGAAAACCCTTTAGTGACTTTTTACAAAGACTAACTAAGGCTGTACAAATAGGAGTAACAGACCCAGATACTAGAAGAGTACTTATTGAATCTCTGGGTTTTGAAAATGCCAACTTAGAATGCAAAAAGATACTTGGGCCTTTGTAGATGAATAGATCCTGCATACAATGAACATTGAGACATTTGACTATAATACTGAATCTTGGGTAGGAGACACACTTTCCAAAGGTATGAGGAGACATCAAAATGCCAAATGTTTCAATTGTGGTAGAATAGGACATCNTACAAATAGGAGTAACAGACCCAGATACTAGAAGAGTACTTATTGAATCTCTGGGTTTTGAAAATGCCAACTTAGAATGCAAAAAGATACTTGGGCCTTTGTAGATGAATAGATCCTGCATACAATGAACATTGAGACATTTGACTATAATACTGAATCTTGGGTAGGAGACACACTTTCCAAAGGTATGAGGAGACATCAAAATGCCAAATGTTTCAATTGTGGTAGAATAGGACATCTAAGAAGGGATCGTAGACAAGGAATTCCTAGGAATAGTATCTCCTCTGAGAATGGCAACAATAAGAGGACTCAGCCTTCAGGTATGTGTAGAAGGCATGGCAAAGGCTGACATTGGACCAATGAATGCAGATCAACAAAAGACAGGCAAGGAAACCTGATACCATTGGGAAACACCTTGGGGGGGGCCTCTTGCAAGACCCCAAGTCAAAAGTGGATCAGTCATTCCCAGTTACTGTGGAGAACATGTCTCAGCAGGAAAATTAAAAATCCAGAGCCTTCTTTAAAATACCATACTGTTCTTGATGATGGAATAAGCAGGGAGGATAAATCAAAAGTTCCAGTAGGAAATATGAAACATATATTCTGACAGACTTCTACAAATGATCAAAGACCAAAGCTAAGGGTGTGTATAAATGGCACTGTAATTGTGGGTTTGATAGACATAGGTGTGGAGGTGAGTATCATTACTCCATAACATTGGCATCAAAATTGGCCTCTTCAAGAGACATATGTTCAATTACTAGGAATTGGAACCCTATCTCAAGTGAAATAAAACATGAGATGGGTTGACTGCATAGGGCCAGAAGGACAGAGAGGAAAGCTGAGGCCATATGTGGCTAATATTGTAGTGAACTTATGGGGTTGTGACCTGCTGCAGCAATGGAACACCCAGATTAACATTCCTGCAGTACCAGAAACTCATAATTTTGGGAAGGATGTTATAAGGTACTATATGCAAAGGTCATCAGCCATTCAGGCTGTACAAGAACACAAAGCAATTAGCAAATCTTTAGAGCTACCATCAGCCCTTTAAAATGGTTAACTGAGAAATTAATATGGGTTAAACAGTGGCTGTTAACAGAAGAAAAACTACAGGATTCAGAACATCTAGTACAGGAGCAACTAGATGCTCACCATATTGAAGAATCAACCAGCCCTTGGNATGGGGTTGTGACCTGCTGCAGCAATGGAACACCCAGATTAACATTCCTGCAGTACCAGAAACTCATAATTTTGGGAAGGATGTTATAAGGTACTATATGCAAAGGTCATCAGCCATTCAGGCTGTACAAGAACACAAAGCAATTAGCAAATCTTTAGAGCTACCATCAGCCCTTTAAAATGGTTAACTGAGAAATTAATATGGGTTAAACAGTGGCTGTTAACAGAAGAAAAACTACAGGATTCAGAACATCTAGTACAGGAGCAACTAGATGCTCACCATATTGAAGAATCAACCAGCCCTTGGAATTCTCCTGTATTTGTTGTTAAAAAGAAATCTGGTAAATGGAGAATGGCTACAGATCTGAGAACTGTCAACAAGGTAATTCAACCTGTAGGCAAAGTTATTTTGTCATATTGTATGCATGTGTGATTCTACCTCTGCTTAAGACGTTTTGTACATTGATACAATTTTAGGATATATTTATCATAGCGCAATATATATTTCTACCTCTGATCAAGATACTTATACATTGTTTACAGTTTGATACCATTGTCCTCATTTGTTGCACAGTTGTTTAAAGGTTGTTTAATATTCTATTATGAAGTCTTAGTCTTTAAGTTATACAAGTATTAAGATTCATAGGTCAGTAGTCATCCATGTTTGTCTTACTTATAGTTAGACCAATCAGGTTCTTTAGATACATAGAGGTTGTATTCTGAATAGACAGGCAATCTTCAACCATTTCAAAGTGCTATAGAATTTAAATTTGTCATTTAAATAACTTAGGGTTCTATTGAACTGAGACACAGTTTTTCCTGGCTGCACCAATCTATTCCAAAGAGAATGTTGAACACCAAAAACACTCCACTTGGAGCTTGTTTTCTTATTGGCTAAACTGGCCTTTGGACAAAGAACTGCCCATGCATTGACCAGTGACAAAGTGCATGCTGTCTGGACAGGACAAGCAGGATACAAAAAAAAAAGACTATCAAATCTTGCCAAGACAGGGTAAGACAGTTTTGAAAAATTTCCTGCCTCTGAAAATGGTCTGTCAGTTACTCTAAGCCTTAGATAAAGTTGGTCACTCAAATGTTGCAAATTAAACTTTGGGTGATTGACCAGGTAGCCAGTTGTCTCTGTCATTTGTTGCACATTTTGGAAGTTGCTTGATTGCGCTTCCTGCTTACTCAAGTAATGTTATTTCCTTTTTGGGTCTTTGTTGGACTTGAAGACTAGATAGTTATAGCTACTTTCCTCTCATGACTTGACCAAGTTATTTATTTATTCAAGACTTAAATTCATTAGGATAGGATAACTATTGAAACATTTATTACATGTTTCTTGCTTGATATTGTTTATGCTGGTTGTAATTCTAATTTTTATGCCTGATATTTGTTCTCATTGTATATAACTTTGTATTAGGCTTAGAACTTTCTTATTTAAACAAAAGGGGGNTCAAATCTTGCCAAGACAGGGTAAGACAGTTTTGAAAAATTTCCTGCCTCTGAAAATGGTCTGTCAGTTACTCTAAGCCTTAGATAAAGTTGGTCACTCAAATGTTGCAAATTAAACTTTGGGTGATTGACCAGGTAGCCAGTTGTCTCTGTCATTTGTTGCACATTTTGGAAGTTGCTTGATTGCGCTTCCTGCTTACTCAAGTAATGTTATTTCCTTTTTGGGTCTTTGTTGGACTTGAAGACTAGATAGTTATAGCTACTTTCCTCTCATGACTTGACCAAGTTATTTATTTATTCAAGACTTAAATTCATTAGGATAGGATAACTATTGAAACATTTATTACATGTTTCTTGCTTGATATTGTTTATGCTGGTTGTAATTCTAATTTTTATGCCTGATATTTGTTCTCATTGTATATAACTTTGTATTAGGCTTAGAACTTTCTTATTTAAACAAAAGGGGGAGGTGCTGTAGGAATTCCTACTGCCAGTTGCCTTTAAGATACCTGCCCACTATATATATGCCAATGTAAAGTGTGCATGCCTGGCCTCTTTTCTGACTGTGGGATTCAGCTGCTGTTCCTTGTTCCAGCAGAGGATTGTGTTCTGTGAGTCTACCCCTAAATAAATAACCCTCTATTATCTCAATTCTGAGCATGTGTGGAATTTTTTTAAGTGTCCTTTTTCAGTAACCAGTCAATGTCTGATATGATTTAAGACTAGCTACACTAGATCCATACTTGATACTGCTTGAGTGACCAAGAAACAGAAACTAGTTAGCCTAGATACCTAGGGTAGAACCAAATACTACTGGTATTAAAAAATTTTAGAGATAAAATGACTCAATGATATTCTCCAATACTCATACATCAGTGCCTTAGCCAGTCATTATTAGTAAAACTTCCTCCTGAAATAAACTGGAACAATACAGAGACTCACAATCAAACATTTTGCAGAGAGAGATAGAGAGATAGAGAGAGAGCCATAGACAGAGACAGAGACAGGGAGACAGAGGCAGAGAGAGACTGAGACACAGAGGGCTTAGAACACACAGCTCTAAATGGCGCTCCTCTATCAAATCCCTCCCCTCAGAGCTCAAGGGACCTATTGTGGAATATTCTTTTAACTGGGCAAAGATGTGTTATTACATTTGTTTCTGCTGCCATTGTTAGAGATATAATGGTGTTTAATTACACAAAGATGTGTTGCATTTGTTTCACCTTACCTGCCTAAGGCTCCTGATTGGTTTAATAAAAAGCTGAACAGCCAGGCAATAGTTAGGCAGAAGAGGCATAGATGAGGATTCCAAGTAGAGAGAATAGATAGGAGAAGAAATCTAGGATGAGGAGAGAAGAGAACCAGGAGGAAAGAGGGGGACACACCTAGGTCAAGAAGCTAGGCAGCCAGACATGAGAAGCAGTGAAAGTAAGATATACAGAAGGAAAGAAAAGTAGAAAGCTCTGCTGCAAAAGGTATGTAAAGAGAAACAGGTTAACTTAAGTAAAAAGAGCTAGCCAAAAATGATTCAGAACTAATAAGAAGTTTACAGATCATAATTTGGGAGCTGGCTGGTGGCCCAAAAGAGAAAGTCTGGTCCAGGGATCCTGTGTAAGAGGAGGAGTCAGAGTGGATAAATGACATTAGGAGAACAAGTCCCTCTAAATCAACTGAGCAAAGCTCATGTGAACTCTCAGAGACTGACAATGCAGCAAACACAGGGTCTACACAGGTCTGCACCAAGTCCTCTTTGTATATGCCATAACTTTCATTGTAGTCTTTTCATGGGACTCCAGAATGTGTAAGCAAGTGGGTCTCTTATTCTTGTATCTTCTTTGTTTTTTTTCCTTCTTTTTGTATGTCCTGTCTAATTTCGAGTGATGGTGTTGGTTTTATCTTATTATATTTTATTTTGTTATATTTTGTTGTTATCTTTTAGAAGCCTATTCTTTTCTAATGAGAGGCAGAAAGGAAGTGGATCAAGATGGGAGTGGAGGTGGGGTGGAACTTGGAGGAGCCTAAGAAGGGGAAACTGTAATTGGGATAAACTGTATGGAAGAGTCTATTTTTCAATATTGGAGGGGGAATCCAAAATTGCACAGCCTCTTGGAACAGGATGAAGGAAAAGATTAAAAGAACAACTGCCACATACTCTAGCAATCTCACATCTGTTTATTTATTCACAGCAACTGAATTTGGAATCTCAAATGATATTATTACTTCCATGTTAAATGCTGCACTATTCATAACAATCAAAATATAGAAAGAATCCGATATCAGATGAATGGATAGTGAAGTTTGCAGTGTATATACCGACACAGTACATACCTACTGTGTCAATAGTTTAACTCAGTATTGCAGTGTGCAAGAGTCCTACAGGACACTCTAAGAAGGCAATAAATTAGTCAAATAGAATACATACTGAAAATTCCACTAATATATTTATGAGCTAAACCTACAGAAACAAAGAAAACACAACTGTTCACTTGGCTCTACAGGAGTAAGGAGGAGTGGTTGATGCACAGTATTTCAGTTATACTGATGAAATTGTGTTTGTTTATTCAAAGCAAATTTTGGTCAAAATTTGATTTTCTAATCTTGGCTGAATTTATCTCCATGTTTCTTTTTAGAATGTGTCCATTGAACATATAATCAGTATCTGTAATCCAAATCAGTCTTTTCTGTGTAACTCCAAAAAGTCAATGTTTTATGCTGTTAGCAACAATCGTGGCTAATGCAGAACCTGGGGTGACCATACTTCAAGACATATCAGAGAATGACACTTGAAATTTTGGTAATATAAAGTAGCTACTTCTAGTATTGCCATTTTTCTCAAATTTACATTCAAATATTTCTTTTATATGCAATGTAGCACTTCAACCTCACTTGTTTTTGTTGTTTTTCTTTTATTTAAACTTATTATTAGTATATATTAAATGTACAATTAAAACGGACCCGTACTATATTTCGATGACTGATCATAGTAACTTTTTTCTTATCATTTCCTTAAGCTCCTGCCATTTTGACCTTCAAAAGATATGTAACAATCCATGGTGGATTACATTCATTCATGTGCCCTCATCCTAAGAACAGTAGGGACGCTCTTAGGATGTGTAATTCTCCCTCTTATTTCCATACCCCCTTCTACCTTCACTCTTCCCCCAACCTCTGGCAATCATTATTCTTATTATACATACTCTGAAAGTTTTAGGTTCCTCATATGACAAAAATATGGAGCGTTTGCCTTTGTGCATCTGCTTTATCAAATCCTCTACATTGTCTGAAATGGTACAGAAACAACAATGAGGTAATGTTCCCCAGTTTGAACAGCTGTATTTCAAAACACAAAATATAAATGCCAGTGGGCTTGTGGAGAAAAGAAACTCCTGTACGGAAATGTAAGTTAGTGTAGTCATAGAGATGACAGTACAGAGATTCTGTCTTATGGAACTAAAGATAGACATATTTTATGAGACAACTGAGTCTCGTGTGTGTGTGTGTGTGTGTGTGTGTGTGTGTGTATACATGAAAATGAAAGCAGCACACAAAAGAGATTCTCCACACTTATACTCTTTCCTTTGTCTCTTTTGCTTTTTAAGGTATTTTAGTGTTTGAATCAGTTTTAATAAGGTTTACACTCATAAGAAAATTGAACAGAACATGTGGGGAGGTCCTACGTAGGGCCCATCCCTACAAAAAGAAAGCCCCCATCACCACTGAGGAGATCCTGAACCCATCCAAACATTTCATCTGTTGGTGACAAGCCGAACATGCATTGACATGGCCCTATGACTCAAAATTCATTAATTTCCACTAAGGCCTGGTACTGTATTTACTATGAGCCCAGCAAGTGTATTGTAGTTTTGTGCAGAGTACCTCATCACTGTAAACCCTCCCTGTCCTCTGCCTTTTCATCCTCTTGTCTCCCTTCAAAGGAGCAACTCTTATTTTTCATTGTACCCACAGTTTTCTTAATTCCACATTTCTTGAATCATACAGTTCGTAGTCTTTCAGATCATCTCATTTAACTTATAAATATGCATTTTGGTATTTTGCATGCATATTAATGCCATAAGAGCTCAATTATGCTGTAGCATTCAGTAATATTTCATCATCAGGGTAGAATCAATGTGTACTTGATCAGACATCAATGAAGGGAATCCGGCTGTTTCAGTGTTTCAGCAGTTTCAAAGAAGACTGATACATGCATCTATATGCCTTGTTTTCTGCAGACGTAAGTTTTCAATGCTGGCTGACATTCAGGGACTTTGACTCATTTACTTGCATTTCCCAGCACCTTTTATTTAAAAATTTATCTTTTTCCCCCATTGAGTTACTTTTGCTTCTTTGTTAAAGACCAGCAACTACATTCAAGAAAGTTTTGTTTCTGATTGGATTATGTTCCATTGAAGCATATGTTAGACTTTCGGAGCATATCAGTCATTGTTACCGTAGCTTTGAAGTAAGTCTCAAAATGAGCTAGTTTCAGTCTTTCAAAATTGTTCTTCAATATTGCATTATATTCTGGCTATTTGCTTTTCAATTGGATAACTATTTTGTTAATAATCCCAAGCTAACTTGCTGGTTTTATGATTGCAAACTTACTGGGTCTACAATTTAAGTTGGAAATAACTCACATATTGGCAAACCAAGTTGTCTGAACATAGACTCATCTATCCACTAATTATGCCACATGTAATTTTCTATTAAACCTTTAGCCTACTAGTCATGTGATGATTTTGACACTTGCTTTATGTAACATGGCTCTTGTGCTTGCTCTGTCTATTCATACATAAACGTAGTTTTTTTTTAATATGCTTTATAATTTTTATTCCTAACTACAAATCACTAATTGTGTGAAATCGGCAATGTGTTATCAGGTGCCCATGAGGAAAATAACTGACCATGCATTTAGGTCTCAGTCTTTTCATGAATATGTACCTTTAAATTGTGATCTTCACAAGTTTCTCATTGTTTTCCTTTCCTGAAGTGAACAGAAGGGTAGAGAGGCATAGATTTGTTGTTTGACTGTTTTCATGTGGAAAACTACATGGAATGATGCTTTACATTTCCTGGGTCTAAGTTCAGTAGTCTCTTAGTAAATACCAAGTGCAGTAATATCTTATTAGTTAGCGTTATCTTTGCTGTGATAAAATACCGTGATGAAAGAAACTTGAGAAGGAAAGGGTTGATTTTCCTTAATCTTAACATCACTGTTAATTGTAGAAGGAAGTTAGGAAAGGAACTCAAGCTAGGCAGGAACCAGTTGGCAGGAGCTGATACAGAGGCCATGTAGGAATGCTACTTTCTGGATTGCTCCTCATGGAAGTCTCAGCCTGCTTTCTTATAGAACGCAGGTCCTCCATCTCAGCGATGGCACCATCCATAATGGATGAGACCTTCCACATTGATTGCTAATTAAAAAGATACCTTACAGGCTTGCTTACAGCTCAATCATGGACTTTTTAAAAATGCCTTTTTATTGAAAATAGGATCCATAGAGAAGTCAGGCGTAATTCTCATAGGTTTACCTTTATAAGTTACTTGACCTTTTTTTTTTTGCAACTTTTAATATTCTTTCTTTATTCTGTATGTTTTGTGTTTTGATTATTATGTGGCAAG